>OU862883.1:32041615-32264326 GCA_917880725.1 Selenia dentaria | reverse complement strand
GGGAATAAGTAGGAAATAGTAAAATGATAATGGAACATAACTTCTGTCTAAGAGAAACTCTGGGAGCTAAACTGTAGATAGCTCGCATTGCCCTTTTTTGCAGTATTAAAGTATATGCAGTATGAAGAAATATAATTAAGATCTGCAGAACATCCCCAGAGCAGTATGCCATAAGTCATTACGCTATGGAAATAAACATAAAATAAACTATTCTAGCTGTGTCTACATCAGTTACTAGTCAATTTTTTAACAGTATAATCTATGTTTCATTCATCTATGTTTATCCATACCTTCATACTAATATTAAATTGTTTGTAACTCTGTCACTCCGTCTCTATAACTGTTTTTTTTTCTCATCACAAAGCTGAAATAAAATGCTAGCAAATCTTTACAATCAGCTACCGCTAAGGGAAATGAAAGAAGGTGACAGTGTGAACGCATATCGGAGTAAACTTAAGCAATACGTCAATAATCTGGTTTAACAAGCTAACCACGCCAGAAAATTCAGTGAATAATCATAATGAGCCCATTTTGTTCCCATTGCTGGTACTTTTTTAAATACCATCTCTAACGCTGAGTACGAGTACTCTAAAAAGAGGAGTTGGACCATAATCAACCACGAGGGCCCTGCAGTGCGGCTTGGTGGATAGGTTAGTGGCTAACTCATGTTGAAGTTTTCAGGCCACCCGAAGGTCTTCGACATAGCCTAACGACTGTTGTCCTAAGACAAACAACCGGGACCGACGGCTTAACGTTCCTTCCGAAGCACGGAAGCGCTCAATTGAATAACGGTCACCCATCCAAGTCCTGACCGCATCGAGTGTTGCTTAACTTGTTGATCGGTTAAGATCGCTAAGTCAAGCTCCGCTACGAGCGCTTCAGATTCAGTGTATTTAATTATATATAAGCTAATCTCATTGTAAGTGAACAATAGTTCTTATGAGAAATAAAGATCTTTGAACCTAAACCTATCACGCGTCGACTGCACAATATCATCTCAATGTTTTTACATAACAGCAAAATAAAGGATGCTTTCCCGATCATTGCGTAGAAAAGGTCGAACCCTTTTAATTAATTTTTAGTCTATCAAATAACACATTATTCTGCCGTTTTAAAAGAGGTGTAAATAAATTGAATTGTATTCTCGTATAAGACTGAATAGGCACGGATCATAATGATTTTGAAAAGGTTAATGTGGACGGATAATCTGCGGAGATCGGACGCGTTTGTGTTTATTGGAAGGGATTTTTGAAATCTTTGGGAATGTTAATCTGATTGTTGTTTTTCCCTAAGTATTAGGTCTCGTACTTCTGTACATTTGCTATTCCTGAAGTAACCTATGTTAGTATTTATAGTTTCAACAGATTACATTTTTATTAAAGTAGTCAGAGTCAAGTCACAGTCATATAAATAAGTCTTTCATTAAATCACTGCCCCACTGTCTAAGTCCGTTTTAGTAATGTGGTGGATACGTTACTAAAACATTCTAAGGCGAACAACACAAGGAAAACAAATAACAACGTTTCATGATTTTGTTCCTTTTGCCTATAATTGTGCACAATTACGAACACATAACGGCTAATAACTTACTATTACACTTCAAAACAAACACAAATCTAGGAAAATTAAACAGAATCAACGTTACTGATACGATATATTTGTGTCCCGCAATCGCGATAGTAGTTTATGTCGAAGCTTATGCTGCGAAAATTCTTACTTAATGGTATGATGGAGTGCAGTCTTATATTGCGCGCAGATTGTCTCTTGTTTTTATGGTTCCGTACCTCATAAGGAAAAAGAAACCCTTATGGGATCACGTTTTTGTCCGTATGTCTGTCTGTCAAGACCCTTTTTCTCAGGAATGCATAGAGGAATCCAGCTGAAATCTCTTACAGCTGTGAAAAATTCAAACTTGTGAGTCCACGCGATCAATAGGTATGCCCGTTTATGTCGCTATTTTTGCATATTTTACGATTTCACAAGGGAATCAAAAACTTAGGGAACTTCCCTTTAGCTTGGAATCATGAAATTTGCCAAGAAGCAATGTCTTACAGCACACATATAGAAAAACATCTAAAAACGGTAAATATGTAGTTTAATAAAAAAGTTATAAACCAGCCTCTGCAGACCCGACTATACCGCCTGTCTTATTCGTAAGGAATTGTGCCGCAGGCTTGCAGTGAGGCAAATGTCCAACCAATCCCAAAGAAAGGGGATCGGTCCGACCCAACCAACTATCGTCCTGTAGCTGTCACCTCAGTGTTGTGTAAGGTCCGCTACCTAGAAGAAAACTCCATCATAAACGACCGGCAAAATGGCTTTAGGCCGAAACGGTCCACGGGTGACCTTCTGAGACACTGAAGTCACTCAACACCTAGAACTCCTACAAATGCGTAGAACTATAGCTTCTCTAAGCGTTTTTTACCGGTTGTTTCATGGCGAATGTTCTGAAGAGCGTTTTAATCTTAGTCCTTCCTCACCATTCCGATCCCAAACTACTCGTTCCGGCCTAGCATTGCATTCATATACTGTTGTAAACTTCTTACCACGAACCAAAAAGTTAAGCAGTTCTTACCACTGTCATGTAAGTAAATTGTGGAATGCTTTGCCGGCGTACGTATTTCCTTGCAGCTATGACCCTGGGTCTTTCAAGCGGGGCGTGAAAAAGCATCTCTCGGGTATTATAGGGGTATGCACTTATGGTCATTGCTTCTTGAATCAATCTTCGCTTTTCATCAGGCGAGAGGGAGTCACTTTGATGAATTATTATAAAAAAATAACTAAGTGAGAGTTGGTTTCGCGCAGCGAGGGTCCCGTACATTAAAACAGCATGTTACTTATTGCCCTAACTAAAACACAATGTAGGATAAAGGACAAACTTAATTTTGCCGTTCGATCCCTGGAAACGACTATAGCATCAACCGCTGATTCATTGACTAAATTAAATTTACTTATAAATAACTTACTTATAAAACATTACAAAAAATAAATAAATAACTTGCCAAAGTAGGGTGATTATTTTTTTTTCATCATGATGATTTAAAGCTAAGTGACATTAGATTGTAAAACATGATTCAATGAAACTTAAAATATTTGACTAAAATAACAATACGTAGAATTTTGGCTGCCTAACAATTGCTTTGTTATTTCAGATTAAGACTTAAGAAAATTACTGCGAAGTCGAGAAATTAGTGATCACAGTACTTAAAAATGAGACCATTGGTGTCGTTTTTCAACTTTTTGGAAAATATGTATATTATCCCTTAGCTGAGTGACATTCTTTAAGTTTTTTTCCAGAACTGTACGGTATAATTTGGCCTCTCGCCCAGTACCAGAGGCTAGAGCACTAACAATTTCCCAAAATGTATTCGTAGTGTAAGCGTCAATATGTCACGCTTCGGCGGACAAACTATGAGGTGTCTGTGTCACAGTTATCCTAGATAAATAGCAGTTTTTCTGTTTCACGTGAACGACACGTTACGTTGTAATTACGCAGATAATCGTGCTAAACCCCCAAGTTATCGTTGAATTCGGAACACCTGTATATCTTAAACTACATAGTTATATCCATAACGTTAGAAACAAAGCGTATAGTTCAAAATTAGACTTAACTCTGTGATTGTTTACCAATAAGTAAATGTAATGTTTGCGAAGGACGTCCGGTCAAAACAAATCCTTTTGGAGGTCAGTCACAATAAAATAACTTCAGCGAGCAATGTCGCTGTTAAATATAAATTAAACTTTTCATATTAATCTTATTCGATTTCGCGAGTTTGATTTTCGTGACCGGCTTCCGCTAAGAAAGAGGTGTACGGGTCTAAAGTCACCAAGCGAGCCCGATGCGTTTAGATGTAGGTATGCTAGTACCAATCCTAATGTCGAAGTTTTCAGATGGATAGCGGGAAAAACAATGTTATTGTGGTCAATGGTCATAATTAATTTTCTTTATATTTTTCTACATTTTGATCTCTTCGAGTTATGACGTGTAATAGTGGTGGATTATTACGTCCACGAGTGTAGGTTAAGTGTATAAGATCTTGAAGCATTATTTTTTATTCTCCTCGTCAATTACCCGTGAAACTGTTAGTACGTAATGTATCCGCCGCTTTACTAGCACGTGGCTTATACTGGACAATGACTTACTTATTAATGTGACTGTACAAGTACATGTTATAGACTCTATTTACTTGAATGAAAAACTCATTTGATTCATCTACAAATATTTACGCACATAACTACTTATCATATAAATGAAAAAAATAGTTTTTAGACGACTGAATCTCATAACACTACTACTACTACTACTACTACTACTACTACTACTACTACAATAATATACTACAATATTGCCCTGTTGGCCTAGGTGATAGTGGCTCTGCTTTTGAAGAGACAGATCCCAGGTTCGATCACCTCGGCCGGGGAAAGTGTTTGTGTGATAAGCAGAGTTGTTTGTTTTCGGGTCTTGGATGTTTAAGATGCCTGAATGTGTATGTGTCCCTGCCTTGAGTGACACAGGGAATCCTAGTGCGGGGGAGTGAGTATGTGAACGTCTATTAAAATATATACATAGTTACACACTTATAAATATCTTACATTGAAAAGCTTTTTCGATTAATTTTACGAATAAATTAAAATTGCGAATAAACATCACGAACCACCGGAAACACCAGAATTGCGATGAAATCAGACTCTATAATGTTATTAAAATTTTCCGCTGCGGGCGTGTCTTCCATTTTAATTAATATAATTCACACCTAAATCACTTAGTAGTTAATGATATCCAAGCTTCATAAAATAACAAAAATCTATAAAAGCTTTTGAATGTAACTCCATTCGTGACCTAATTTACGCGGATTGATTGACATATTAAGTTTTTATCACTACACTCGCTGGGGCTCACCCTCCAGGGGCTTCGCCGCTTGTTCTAGGGGATACGAAGCCACATCGATAAATTGAATTCACCCCCTCAGGGATTAATTTTCAAAAATCCAGTGCTTTATTAACTTATACCAAATTTCAACAAAACTGGTCCAGTCGTTGTTGGAGAAACAAACACACACTATCACACTTACTTGCACAAACATTCGTCTTTGTAATAGGTACTAGTACTAGCGTGAGTTTGATATATAACCGTAATTATTCCGACTGATTTATTAACACAAGGCCTAAATTGCTGGGAAACAAACTTGAAATTTTGGCAGATAACGCCTTTTCTAATTCAAGCAACTGGTAAACATTTTTGGTAATTTCACCTCAGGAAGGGAAGCAAAAAATGCTGCTGGTAGTTAACTAAAGTATTTTTATCACTATTGATATTTCTTATAATGTTGGCTATTTTGTATGGTTGTTCACCGGCACCCATACCATTCAAACCAGAACACAGTATTGCGAACATTATTTCTCGTACTTCGCGGTAGAAATATGTTGGTAGGTAGTTATGGTGGCAATACTTCCCCGGACGAACTTTTTCACAAAGAGTTCTACTGCTCTGCATATAATGATATTGTCTTATGTATTATTTAGTCTAAACAGAAATTCACTGTAAAAGAATGCGCTATCTACGTTCAATAAACACCGTTATGTACATGAACACACACAGATAAACATAAACTTGTGTTAATGTCAAAAGCCACTGATGATTTTTGTTTTGTTTTTATCAAATTACACTAATGGCGACCTAAAAACACTCTGCGTTTATCGCTACCCACGTAGATTGTTTACGGCCTAAATCAACATCGTAACGTTCAGAGTTTACTCTGTCATTTTCGTTGTTCAGATTGAATTATAGATCGGGATCTTATAATACTTGAAAATAATCCTGGTACGTAAGAAAATAAGCGGAAGCTGGGAACTAATGGAAATGTCCGTAAGGTGATGAAAAAGGTACGGTCGAAAAAATTATTATTAATTAATTTGTATAATTAGCACAACATAAGGTAAACATTTTCTGGCTACTGTATTCTTACTGTAAAGAGAAAACTGTTAAGAATGAAAGAAATAAATAAATCACATAGAGGACTAGTTGGTTAGAGCAGTTGGTAGTAACCCTACCATTTTAAGCCGCTGGACCCGGGTTCAATCCTCGGACAGATATCCTCGAACATTGTGTACATGAACCATGAATGTTTAAATATGCATATTAGCCATGTGGGCTCTGCCTAGTTAGGGACCTGAAGATCTTGTGTGGATGTTGTCCTATATTTGTTATTATTTCAGTAAGTGTGTTTTATATTAAATCATTTCGGTTATTGCCATGAAACCACGGGTCTAGACCAAGTGAGTTTTACGTAATGTATTGTATTGTATTGTATTGTATTGTATTGTATTGTATTGTATTGTATTGTATTGTATTGTATTGTATTGTATTGTATTGTATTGTATTGTATTGTATTGTATTGTATTGTATTGTATTGTATTGTATTGTATTGTATTGTATTGTATTGTATTGTATTGTATTGTATTGTATTGTATTGTATTGTATTGTATTGTATTGTATTGTATTGTATTGTATTGTATTGTATTGTATTGTATTGTATTGTATTGTATTGTATTGTATTGTATTGTATTGTATTGTATTGTATTGTATTGTATTGTATTGTATTGTATTGTATTGTATTGTATTGTATTGTATTGTATTGTATTGTATTGTATTGTATTGTATTGTATTGTATTGTATTGTATTGCATTGTATTGTATTGTATTGTATTGTTTTGTATTGTATTGTATTGTATTGCAGTGTGCAGTAACAGGTGTTTAGGGATTACACTTGTACTGGACAGTATCAACAACACAGTATGAACCTTATTCATATTCCATATTCTTGTTATTTCCTCATTCAATTCTGTATATTAATTGATTTATACGGTAACGGTTCTATGGAGATTATGGTATTAAGAAGGCACTGCAATACCAAAAGGACGTTTAATTTTATTTGGTTTGTCGATCAAAGAAATGTGTCGGCTGTGAGGCAACATATGTGACATTCCGTTGGACATCAAAGCTTACTCTTGCAGCTGAGTCCTGCGTTCAATATGATGTGATTGTAAACGGCCGATGAATAATGATGAAAAGTATCATATGTGTTAATCCAGCGCCTCGTCTACCTCCGTACTGAATTTCAACAATACTGATCCAGCAGTTTCAGCGTAAAGAAGTAACATATATAAAAACACACTCACTAACTTTCGCCTATATACTCGTAATATTAGTGTTATGTGATGTGAAAGTTTATATATTTCGAGTAAAAATCCGATTGAATCCCCCAGGGGATCCTTGAGGCAAGTGGAGGGAAGGAGCTATTTTGTTATTGTTACTTGTTTTCAAAAGAAAGAGCTCTTATGGTATGTTTATTAAAAACGTTTTCGTTGCTTTTACCTATTTTGATGATATTGTGACTCCGATGCTCTTTGATTTTCTTGTTTACGAAGCAAACTGATTAATTAGGGACTTGTTATTAGAAATTCGTTTCCGTTCTTTCTATTATATATTTAGTGGGCTGTTATCTCAATTATTAGTCAATACTTGCGGATTGCCTTGCCAAATAATTTAATGTTTATTTTTGTATATCGCGTTGTGTTTAAATTTTTTTTTTTTTTTTACAGGTGATGTGGTCGCTCAGCGACAAATCTTAATTAAATTATAATAAATATGCTGTTGATGTCTTTTGTTACTCATAACTCGGTATTTTTAATAATTCCTGGGACGCAGAAGTTAGGTTCCAATTGTAAGCATGTAGCTGCGTGCTTGTTTTAGTATTACTACTACTACATAATAGCATTACTACTGTTTCACCATTTTGTTACACACTGTATATAAGTATGTATATTTCCTAAATATTATTTATTATATTTACATATGTGAAAGAGATATACATATATGGATCACTTAAAATTACATTGCAGTTGACGTGTGAAAACAATATGCACGCTTATATAATATATACACATTTACTTTATTTTTCACATTAATATGTGTCGTATTTGTCGCTGTGTGGTAAAATCAATATTATGTTTTTTTAACGTTGCTATAATATAGAAAATATTCGTATGAAACTTGTGAGTTCTGCTCATTTGTATCGTAATATACGAGTACTAATAACTATGGCACTGACTACAAGTAGGCATTTCAAATACAATCAGGCGAGTCTCCTGCCTCGGTTGCTCGCATTGTTTCTACACGTCCCGCTTAAATGAAAAGAAACTATATGTAGGTCTATATCTATCTTCCCAGTACATTCATTCTACCGTGTCATAGACCGCTTAAGAAAATTAAAAATAATGTAGCTGAGTTAGACACACCCACGATATGGTTCCGTACTTTACTTAAATTATTTGTTTTCATAATTCATTTTTAATCACCTTTCTTACTAAGAAAGGTGATTAAACAAGTCTCGTTCGCGCAATTGGCATTAATTTATTTACCGTTCGTTTTACGATTCGTTCAGTTTAAATTAATTTTGGACATGAGTAGACCAAGTTATATTTTCAAATTGATTCAGCTCAAATATTATACCTTTCTTAAAATTCAATACCTTTAATGATTTTTGTTATTTGTAGCATAGTCGTTTTTATTTGGTATATTTTTTGATGACGTTACCTTTTGCGCTATTTAATTTAATGTTCAATTAAAAACATTACCAAAGTGTAGATAGTAGAAGAATATAAGAATAATTGCAAAATAAATAAGAATTATTCCATAGCATTAAGTCAATATGCTTGATAACATCGAGACCGATCCTGCTGGTGACGTCACCCATATTGAGAATCTCGTAAAAGCCCAGAACAAATATAATATGAGCAAGTGATTGAAGAGAAGAAGTTGCCTTGGCTGAGCCCATAGACATTTAAAACATCATTTTGGCATCTTTTATTTCCAAGGAATTAAATGAGTCCAATCCTTTTCAAAGGCTAAATAAGTGGGGCTGTAGCTAACACTTAGAGGCCTGTTTGGTAAAAAAATTACAATGATATTGAAACCGAAACATTTTGTGATGAAGAGTTATACCATGGTAGAACTGTAAGAAATTATGTAATATTGGTGTCAGCGACGCATCTACTGAAATAAACACTTAAAACTTGTAAGCAAGGCGCGAGCGAGACAAAGCATTACGAGTGAGTGAAATAGCGATATGGCCCTCGTTCGCCCCTTGAAAATGTTAACTTGAAATTTAATTGTTATATCTTGAAATATCTTAAGTGCAATTCGATAGTATAGGTTACGAGGAGTTTAGAACTCCAAACTATGTTAATCTAGGTCTCTTAGTAACGATAGTATGACGTTTTTAAGATTGTTAAGAATTTTTATGAATATTGTTTTTTTACGGGAAATATATGAGACCTAGATATAGGGAAAAATAGCCAAAAGATAGGTAATTAGGTAGGGAATAATATAAAATAAAAACATTTTACATAAACTCTTTTTTTTAGATAGAGTTGGCCGTGTGGCAACACTTAGGTTAAGGTGTCAAAATATTTCTCCGTATTTAGAAATTATTAAATTATTATTTTCTAGTATTCAGTGCCAATTAAAATCAGTGTAAATATCTTATTAGTGCTTATATGAGGTGTACGAGTGTGGGAAACATACTACGAGAAGTTTTTCGTCGAGCACAAAGTTGTGCTGTCAACTGACGGCTACCAACGGGTGGATTCAAAACTGACGACTTGGATCGGATGTTCATCACAAATCCCGGGGAGTATTGTGTTCAATTAACATTCTTAATGCACCTACTCAACACTCATTCTAGCCCTATACACGCCTCACTCCGGTGAGCATCGTCCAATCCACATTCTGGCACCGTTGCTTCTCTTTTTGCTTGACATAACTATGGAAGCAAAATTGACGATAAAACTCTTGCCTCAGACATGCTTTTAACAACTACACATCGCACTACACATCATACAATTAGGTACAAGCAGCTTATATTGCTCGTGTCAGATCTCAAATTGTGCTCACTATAATCTAATATAAAGATAGAAAAAACTGTAATTGTACTATCATAGTATATTGCTAAATTGTGTAACTACCAGAATTAAACTGATAGCCTAATATGTTTGTATGTAACTTATGATAGTATTATTTTGATTATTTTGATTTTTACAAACCGCAAATCTTTATAAGTACTGCAGTCTGTAGGTAGTCAGTAGGTAACAGGTACAACTATATTTCCAATTATTTTTATCTACTTTTTTTATTTTACTTTTACTTTTGTCTATGCTATTTCCCTTTTAAGTCTGGTATTCTAAAACCTGTCTCACTTTTACTTGTAATTTCCTATTTTTAATTTCCTACTTTAACCTGTTCCACAGTATTAACCAATGTAAAAACAGTAATACTTTTTAATTGTTTTATTTAAAGCTTTGGTGGGCATTCTTTTTGTTGTTTGACTTGGCTATGAGACTGACTTGTGTATGAAAACCTGTAATACAAACTTTATTTGAATAGTTGTTTAGCGGTTTCACTTGTGGTTTCAGGAGCTGACTGATCAGTTGACACCAAAATGCCTATTATGACCCGCAAGACATCGGCGAGGGAAATGGAGGAAAAACTGAGTGCTGCCCTAAAACAACTAAAAGTCTATAAAGACCTTAGTGAACAACTACTACAAGAAAGAGAAGACAGTGAAATCGAAGTGCAAAAGATCATCAAAAAAAACACTGAACTAAAAGGTGAACTGGCTGAACTACATTCTAAATACTTGGACTCACAAGATCAATGCGAACAACTCCAAAATTTTGTAATATCCTTCAAGGAGTGTGGTGAGACTCATGAACAAGCCTTAAGTCGTATAATCAACCTTGAATTTGAATTAAATAAGGCCCATAAGATAATATCACAGCTACACACAGATAAGTGTAATGAACAGACCACCAGCACCTTGAACCTTTTTGATGAGCTAGCCGGAAACAAGTTGGAGTGCTCTTCAGATATTGTAAACATTGATCTTACCGGAGATAAATCTGTTTGTAAAAGCCCACTTTTTAAAAGCCGAAATAAAATAAAGAAATATATTAAAGTTAAGAAAACTATCAAAAGATGTCAAAAGTTATTAAAAAAACAAAGCTATTTTGTCAAAAATGTTCAATTAATTAAAGAAAAGTTGTTACTAGAGGAAAGAATTCAGAATTGTTTGGAAGAATTGGAAATAACTCGACAGTTATATGACAATGACACACTGGTACTCCGCTCTGAGCTGCTCCATAAAGAAAAGATCTTGCAGGACGTATTTACTAGCTACAAGACAGCTCAAGTTCAACTAAGTGAGCATTACAAGACTGCAATGGAACTAACGGACCTGGTGGCTTTGAACGTGGAGTGTGTGGAGGCTCTTGAGATTAGTCACTCGAGCTGCCACATTCAACCACAACCAGACTGTACTAGCGCACTCTCAACATCTCTGTCAAATCAAAACATACCAACATTGATCACAGACACGGTCCCAGGCGGAGAGCAGTATGTCAGCTCTAATCCAGTTCAAACGCATAAAATCATGGTATTTTCAGACAAAATAGGTGTAGGCTTTGGTTCATTATTAAGTAACTCAGTGCAGTGTGCTGTGGAGAACTATTGTATGCCGGGAGCAACCTATGCTCAGATAGAAAAAACAATATTAAACTCAAAAATAGATAATAAATCAATAGTTGTTGTCTTCTTAGGTCATAGTTTAGGTATTGATAGAAAAGAGGTTATTACTAGAATAACCACTTTGTTAGAACTTAAGGCATGTAAAATAATGTTATGTGCCTTCCCTTATTCAGATTTATTGTCTGAAAAAGAGAACTTGCACATACACTCACTCAACACATTAATGTATAACTTGACATGTCGTCATAGTGACAAACTTTTATTTTTTGACTGCAATAAGTTTATTTGTAATTTTAAGTTGACATGGGACAGCATGTACTGTCCTAAAAAATCCAGACAGCTAATTGCTACTTTGGTAGCTTTCAATATTGAGGCAGTTATAGGAAATATAACGAAGAGTAGTGACAATGTTGTAGTTTTTAGTACATGTACTAATAATAGTAATAATGTAGCTATTAATTGTTTAAACTTTTAAACAAGACAACAGAGAAGTGTGCTGACATCTTATCGCTATTTTATCAAAATATTAACCGCTTCTCTGGCAAAATATTAGACATTGAACTTTTATTAGATAAACATAGATTTGATGTATTAGGCTTTACAGAAACGTGGCTAAAACCAGATAAAATGTTATTTAATGTTACACATTTTGAGGTAGCCAGTGCGTTCAACAGAATATCTGCTGAAGGGGGAGGGTGTATTATTCTTTGTAAAAGAAATATAAAATTTAAGGAACGGTCTGACATAGTAGGTTTTTCTGTTGAACGTGTCTGCGAAATTGCTTGTGCAGAACTGGAAAGTCATATATTATTGTGTGTATATCGGCCACCAGCATCTAATTTCTGTAATTTTATGTCCATAATGGAATGTGTACTCAAGAGATTAACTAAAAGCAATAAATCAATCATTGTATGCGGTGACTTCAATATTGATATTTTGGTAGATTCAACTGATAAAACTAATCTTATCTCTTTGTTTAAATCTTTTAATTTGAATTTTTTGTTCAGTGAGCCAACTAGAGTAACCGACTCTTCATCCACCTGCATTGATAATATTTTTTCAAACTGTAAGACTACAGAAAAATCAGTAATGGTGGGAGTTAGATCAGACCACAATGGCCTCGCTATCAAATTCGAAATCGGGAGAACTAAGAAAAATACCATTATCGAACATAGGCCGCTAACAAAAGGTAAACTAGAAAAGCTTAAACAAAATATAGAGTTGAAACTTAGTCTGGTGGAATTCACTTCTGAAGATCCACATGACATTTATAGTACATTATTTTCATTAGTAAGTACAGAATTTAATGAAATCTGTCCGAAGAAAAAACTGCAGCTCAACGGTAGGTTACAATTTGGTGACTGGTCAACTAGAGGTATTCGAAAAAGTAGAGACATAATGTTTGAGTTATATCACAAAAAATCTTTAACTTCTAGTAAAGATTTTCATGATTATGTAAGAAATTACTCAAAAGTTTTTAAGTCAGTATGCAAACGCGCAAAAGCTTTGTTTATAAGGGATAAAATTCGAAAATCTAATGACAAAATTAAAACAGTTTGGAAAACTATTAATACAGAGACCGGCAAAAGTAAATCTTTTAATTCAGAATATGTGCTAGAAATAGATAACCAAAAAGTTTCAGACCCAAGTCATGTTGCGAATTCATTTGAAAATTTCTTTTCTAACATACCACTAGAAGTCACCAAATCTCTTGATTCTTGCCCTTGTGTTGCAGTGGGCTTTCTGAAAGACAATTTCCCGCTCCAAATTCCTGAGTTTAGGTTCCGACATATATCTACTTTTGAAATAATAAAAACATTTAAAAGTTTAAACGTTAAAGCAACAGAGGATTTATGGGGATTATCCGTAAAAATGCTAGAGTCAATAATAGAAGTTATAGCGCCACATTTGATGATCATATTTAATTTATGTATTGATAGAGGTACATTTCCTGACCTAATGAAAATGAGTAAAATCACCCCTATTTTTAAATCAGGTAGTAAGGCCGACCCCTCAAATTATAGACCGGTCTCTGTGCTTCCGGCTTTGAGCAAAATATTCGAAAAGATAATGCTTCAACAACTCTTGTCTCATTTTAATGAACATAGGATTTTACACGAAAATCAGTTCGGTTTCACGAAAAGCAGATCAACAACAGATGCAGGAGTCCAGTTAGTCAAGCATGTGCTGGAGGCTTGGGAGAGCTCACAGGATGCCATTGGCGTATTTTGTGATCTCTCCAAAGCTTTCGACTGTGTAGAGCACCGCACTCTAATTTATAAGCTACACCACTATGGAATTCGTGGAGCTGCTCTGAATCTTGTAGAATCATACTTATCTGATAGGCAGCAAAAAGTTGGCATTAATGGCGTGACATCTTCTGGATCTTTGGTCAGAATGGGGGTTCCACAGGGGTCGATCTTGGGTCCATTCTTATTCTTAGCATATATCAATGACTTACCACATATGGTTGAGGGCCTTGCTGACATAGTTCTTTTTGCGGATGATACTTCTCTGATTTTTAAAGTAGATAGGAAAGATAGAGAACTAGTTCAAGTCAACAACGCGTTAACTATTGTTTCAAATTGGTTCGCCGCAAACAACCTGCTTCTCAACGCAAAGAAAACGAAATGTTTAAAATTTTCCATGCCTAATGTAAGACATATAGAGCCAAACGTATTACTCGACGGAAATAAATTGAAAATTGACAAGGCAATAGTCTTTCTAGGTATTAGCATAGACTCTAAATTACAATGGGGTCCTCATATTGATGCACTATCTGGAAGACTGAGCTCAGCTGCATATGCGGTTCATAAAATTAGGCAATTGACAGATATAGCTACTGCTCGACTGGTCTACTTTGCTTACTTCCACAGCATAATGTCATATGGTATCCTGCTGTGGGGGTCAGCGGCGGACATAGAGACAGTTTTTATATTGCAAAAGCGGGCAGTTCGAGCCATCTACGAAATGGGTCCCCGCGAATCCTTAAGACAAATGTTCAAAGAAATTAATATATTAACTCTTCCATCTTTGTATATCCTAGAAAATATAATGTACGTTCGTAAAAATATAAAGAAGTTTAGAATAAATAGTGATATGCATAATATTAATACTAGAAATAAGGATAGGATAGCTGTATCTAAATTTAAACTCACGAAAACTAAAAATAAGTCCTTCTTAGGCAATTGTGTACGTTTCTATAATAAAATCCCGAAAGACATTACTGAGCTCACTGAAGGGAAATTCAAGTTACGTGTCAAAAATATACTAATGAAAAAAGCCTATTATAAATTGAGTCACTACTTAGAAGACAAAGATGCCTGGAAGCTTTCCACTTCTGCCTAATAGCCAACTATTGAATAAATTTGTTATTTTAATACTACTCATATGTAACCTCAATGTACAAAGACTTGAAAAATAATGGCCCACGAGTTTCTTGCTGCTTCTTCTCGGCGGTGGTTCTTTTCCGAAGACAGCGGTAGAATCATTTAAAAATTTTGACGTTCATAAGAGTGTCTATGATGCCTAAACTGAATAAATAATTTTTGAATTTGAATTTGAATTTGACTCGATAACATAAGCAGGGGAAAATGTTTTCCATTGTTTTATTACCCGAAAAATAGGTTTTCAAAGAGATAATGGCTTGTATCTCTATGGTTTAAGCAGGATATAGCTTAAGTTATATGTTGTAAGATAGGGCGCATCACGCCAAATCTAACTATGTAAGACACTTTGTAATCTAAGAAGGAATAATAAAGTTATGGGGTAAAAACCAGACAATCCAAAGTAAACGTTAGGCGAAAAAAGATCAAGTTTCACGGCACGCTTAGGGGCTCTCTGTAAGGTAATTCATCGAGGTAGCTAAGCGATTGAGAAATTAGGCGATTTATGCAGTGAAAATCGGATACCTACTCGCAAATAGGAAGCTCTCTCTCAACTCAAGACTCAAGGAATACTAGGAAGCTAGGAAGCCAGGAATACTTGGAAGCTAGGAAGCTAGGAATACTAGGAAGCATTATAGGAAGAGCCGGGGAAATTTCGTTGTTTCTTTGGACGGTCTGGGCCCCTTCAATTCGAAGAGAAGGCAGCCGTATTATTTCACCCCCCGGCATCCTCGGACCCCGCAGGTCCAGGCATCACTCTTCGACACTATAACACGCACACCACGAGACGGGTGCACCAGCGCGCGCATAAGGCGAGACAGAGACGGAGCAATCACCTCTCTCCCTCGCACTCTTGATCTCGCTCAGCGCAACTATCGCCCGTCAAACAGCGGTTAGCACACGGTTTCGCCGGGAGCGCGGAGGCGTGGGGCGCCGCAACAATTGGCTATCGACATGAAATTATTAGGGCTTTACTTATTACAAATACAAATACAAATACAAATAATTTATTACCAAGAAGAGTTACATTAACACAAATATAAGAAATAACATAGTACTTAAGCTAAGGTTTATCTTAAATCTATGTAAAAAATGAGTTACTGGTGATCCGCGCACTAGGCCAGGCCTGTATCGCGGGAGATCGACTCGGGATGTGGTTACCAGAACAAGGGTATGTGTACACTAACATAAAAGTAAGTAAAGGTACAAAAGATAAAACTAATTCCAATTCAGACAAACTGCATAAAGTAAACATAACAAAAAGTAAAAAAGAAAAAGAAAAAGAAAAAAGTACCTCAAATATAACTGTAAATACCATAAAACACAATAAAGTTAGAACCTAGCTTAGCTCAGCTGACAATCGTATTCCAGTCTGGATGATATGAAGACAAAAACAAAAAGTTAAGAGGAAGAAATAAAAAAGTGCTTTTTAAAGGGGGAGGGGTTACATTAAAACAAAAGGATTAATAAAGGTACCTAAAGTTGTCAAACTAAGCAATGGTTGCCAGGAGACTCTCGGTGTTGTCGTAGTCCAAGGTAGAGAAGAGAGAGCACGTTAGTTCACAGTGTTTGCTTGCACAGCGGTATATAAATGGGTATGAGTGATATTTGAATCGTTTTGCAAATTTTGTCTTAACGGAAGGAACTTTTACTTTGAGACGGCGGCTTGAACTAGGTGGGGCTGACGAGGACTGGAGACGATAAGTCTGGTGGTAGGCGGTTATCACCCGATGTATGTAAAGCTGTCGGACAGTAAGACATTGGGTAGAGGCGTAAAGAGCAGCCGTTGGAAATCTAAAAGGGAGCCGACACATGACTTTAAGGACTGAGCGTTGAGCTCTCTCTACTGTTATCATGTGTGTCTTCGCGGCTCCACCCCAGACAGTGATGTAGTAACCCAATATAGACTGACACAACGCAGTGAAAACAAGCTTGAGTGTCTCTATGTCAGATCCTACCCGGAGCAGCTTCATTATGTGAATCATTTTTCTGACCCTGCCAGCTAGCTCACTAATGTGAGACTTAAAAGTTAAATTCGCGTCTAGTAGGAGACCTAGATAGCGGATAGTGGCAGAGCGTTCTATTCGCGGGCACGAGCACCCAGATGGACAAGAAGCGCTGGGAGGAGACTTGTGAATCTGTAAAGAGTTCAGGTTGGAGGGAGCAGACACTCGCGTTTTGTGAAAACACAAAAATTTGGTTTTGCTGGAGTTGAGAGTGAGAAGGTTTGCATTCAACCACTCCGAGACCAGGGCAAGACCCTTCTCCGCGCGTTGGGAGGCTTCTGCCCATGTCTCTCCCATGAAAATAATTGCAGTATCATCAGCGTAACAGACAATCTTCGTAGAGACCGCGTCTTTAAAAATCCCAATAAGGTCGTTAATATAAATAGTGAATAGGGTTGGACCCAAGATGCTTCCTTGCGGAACGCCAAAGCGGATATTGAGGAATTCACTTCTTTGCCCATCGACAGACACACATTGACTTCTTTGCGACAAGTAGCTATTAAACCAGTCAAGAGCAACGCCCCTGATGCCAAGACATTCGAGCTTCCTTAATAGAATTTTGGGAGATACAGTATCGAAAGCCTTTGGTAGATCCAAGAAGACGCCGATACATTTTTTGCCACAATCTAGAGCGGAGACTGCTCCTTCGAGTAGAGTGTGTACAGCGTCTTCAGTGGACCTAGCCCTTCTAAAACCGAACTGACAAGGAGATAAAACTTTATACTGTTCAAGGTATTTGGTCACTCTTGAATTAACCAATTTTTCAAGTAACTTTGAAAATACCGAGAGCAAAGAGATGGGGCGATAGTTGGACGGTAGTGTTTTGGAGCCAGCTTTGTGAATTGGGATGACCAGCGCCGCTTTCCAACAAAGAGGGAAAACGCCAGAGGACAAGCTAAGATTCATCACGTGAGTCAAATGTTCAATGAACAGGTGCGAGTGGGTTTTTAAGAGATTGTTTGTGATACCGTTAATACCCGGGGCACAACTATTTCTAAGGTCTTTGATGAGACACAAGATTTCAGAGCTATTAGTGGGAGACATAAAGAAAGAAGAGGATGACTGGAAAGGGATTGACACTAATGCGGCTAGGTCTTCTTCGGTGGAGCGGATGCCGTTCAGAATGTTGCTCGCAAGATTTGAGCCCACTTGAACAAAGTATTCATTACAAAAGTTAAGAAACTCCTTAATAGTTGTTTAGTGTAGTTGGTTTCGATTGTAATAAAGAAGAGCTGGCGTCTTTACTCTTATTTAGTTCACAGATTTTCTTGATAGATTTCCACATTTTAGAAGGGTTGTTTTTATTACTATTTAATAATTCTTTATTGTATTGTTTTTTAGCAATCTTCCGTAGTACATTAAAATTGTTCTAATGCGTTTTGTACTTAGTCTGCAACGCAACATTAAATGGCTGCTTTTTGGCTTCCAGGTGGAGAAAGTCCCTGCGCTTCATAGACTTTACTAAATCAGTCGTGACCCAATCCTTCTGAACTATTCTACGTAGACTCAAACGCACTTGTCTTGTGTTACGGGTAACTGTATCACCAACTTTAGTTGAGAACAATTCGGCAGCTGACGAGGCATCCTCGGACGACAATACACTAGACCAGTCTTCACTAGTTAACTCATGGAGAATAGAGTTAAAATCAGTCTTAGACACCATGTTAAGCCTAGTGCTGATTTGGGGGGTGCCTATGCCTGCCAAGACGGGAAAATGATCTGTAATACCAGATTTGCAGACAACACTCACTGCTTTAGACTTTAAACCCACAACAATGTGATCTAGGCATGATTCACCCCTGTTGGGACACTGATGATGTTTTTAAGTCCAAGTTCAGCCAGAAATGACCATGTACGAACGCGCCTACGACTCAGCGTCCAACTCGGAAAATGAGATGGATGTAGAGTTCTCCCGCTCCCGCGCTAACTCTGTTGGCAACATCTCCAACGACGGGTTCACTACCGTCGGAAAGAGAAAGCGCGTCCCAAAAGCCGCCTCAGAGGCTCCATCCCCGCCACCCAAATCGGCCTGCCCCCGGGAGCGAAGCCATCTGGCTCTCTCGCTCCCACCTCCCGCGACCCTCTCGCTCACTCCGATGCTCCCGCAAGCATCGCCGCGTCTCAACGCGACGCCTCCTCTCAAGGAGCGTCAGTTAGGCGCGAGAAACCGCCGCCGCCTGGGACAAGTGGGACATGGTCTCACGACTCTTGACGGATCGTAACATCCAATATACTAGCGCCCGCTCAACCCAACTGGGTATTAAAGTACAAGTCCCTACCCCAAGCGACCATAGGGCGCTTACCAGACTACTCAAAAACAAGAGCATAAGTTTTCACACTTATGCTCACGAAGAAGAGAAGGTCTTACGCGTTGTCATACGCGGCGTACCTAAGGAGGTGCAGACTGATAGTGTCCTCGCCGACTTGAAGGCGCAAGGCTACCCTGTCCGCGAATGCCACCGCATGTACAGTGGCAAAGATCGCAAACCCTACGACCTACTTTTGGTCATCCTCAATCGCACGCCAGAGGGCAAAGCGATTTTCAATGTTAAAACGGTAGTGAACCTCTCGGGGATTACCGTTCAACCCCCATTCCGGCCGAGCGGCGAGCCCCTGGCTAGTGTCATAACTGCTAATTGTACGGTCATGCCGCCCGATTCTTCTGCCTCTGTCAGCGCGCCGACTCCTAAGGCCAAACCGCCGCTCTCTAGGCCTCCAATGGCTGGACTCATGGACGCCCCAGGTCAATCTGACCTGGCGGCCGACATAGCCCTTGTCATGGACTACGCGATGGTCATAGACGTGGACGAAGTACGTGCATTCGCGCACAAACTTCGTACTGCCACAAACGATCAAGACCGCTTGCGAGCCACGCTCACACACGCGGGTTAAATCAGCGCAGTAAGGCGCTACGCCTTCCCCAGCGTTTCTTAGGTATCATCCAATATGGATAGTACACCGAAACGTATTAAGCCCCACTCAGTCACCGTAGCGACTTTCAACGCTGACGGCCTCTCTACGAAAACAAAAGGACGAAGTTCACGAATTTTGTAAGACCCATCAGGTCGATATCCTATGCGTGCAGGAGACCTTTCTGAAACCAGGTACAGCGAACCCTAGGTTTGCAAATTACCGTTTGGTTCGTAATGATAGAGTGGCCACCCCAAAAGGTGGCACTCTCATCTATTACAAAAGAGCTCTGCACTGTATCTTAATTGTTACTCCACCACTTAGAATTCTAGAAGCCTCTGTTTGCTTTCTAGCGATGTCAGGTCATCAACCTGTCATCATAGCCTCATGTTACCTCCCTTCTGGTAAAGAACTATTACAGACAGACTTGGAAGCCCTCTTCTCTCTAGGAAGCTCCGTCCTTCTGATCGGTGACTTCAACAGTAAACATGTCATATGGAACTGTACTAGTAACAATAGTAATGGTAAAATCCTTGAAGGCTTGGTCAGCCACTTAAACTTTGATATTCTCTCCCCTCTGGAGCCCACAAGATATCCCTATGTTGACAACCAACGACCAGACATACTTGACATAGCACTTCTCAAGAACCTCCGGTTGCGCTCTATAGAAGTGTTACACGAACTGACTTCAGACCACCACCCTGTATTGTTGAAATTAGGCCCCGAACCGACGGACATAACCCCTATCACTAGAACGGTAGTGAACTAGAAGCAACTGGGGGAATCCCTCCAATTAGGTGAAAACACAGTAGGTGAATCCTCTAAGCAGGTCCAAGTGGCGGATGGTCGCCGTTTCGAACTGCCCGAGGGTCCGAGGAGGTTACTGACAGCTAAGAACGCCGCCACTAGGGCGTATGACTCGATGCCAACCCCAGTGAACAAAGCCACCATGCGCTATTTACAGCGTGCTGTAAGGAAACGCATGAGTGAGCTGCGTGATCAAAGGTGGGACGACAAACAGTCAGAGATTGAGCCAACTCACCAGGCATACTGGCAGTTGGCTCGAGCTCTGAAATCTGACGGACAACAGACAATGCCTCCACTCATTAGGCCACCTCCCCTCTCCATAGCGTTCCTTGATGAAGACAAAGCCGAGTGTTTAGCTGATAGCCTTGAGGCTCAGTGTACTCTAAATGTAGATCACGTCGACCAGAAACACCTCGATTCGGTGGAATCTGAAGTCGAACGTAAAAGCTCTATGTCCATCTCTGACCTCCCACTCCTCCCACTGGTAAAATCATCCGAGGTAGTGTCTCTAATCAAGAGCCTCAAGACCCGTAAATCCTCTGGTGCTGATGGTATCAGGGCTCTGTGCTCTCACCCATTCTCTTCTCGCTGTAAACCAGCGACATCCCACGATCTGAACCTAATGTTCAGATCGCTCAGTTTGAGGATGATACTGCAATCTACTCTACTGGCTGGTTCAAGGTCAGGCAGAGATGCGCCATCCAACGAGCCATCACCGTAATCGGTGCATGGTTTCGTAAATGGCGGATTGCAGTAAATCCTAGCAAAAGTGCAGCAGTGTACTTCACTGAGACCCAGCGGAATCTCATGCCGTCACCCATAGTCCTATTCGGCGAACGTCGTCGTCTTAATCCCCTCATAGGCAAAAACAGTAAAATGTCTATTAGAAATAACACGACTCTTTACAAACTTTGCATCCGCCCAATCATGACTTACGCATCTGTAGCGTTCGCCCATGCTCAGAAACACGACCTCCACAAACTTCAAGTGATTCAGAATCGCTTTATGCGCAGGGCAGTGGGCGCTCCGTGGTACTTGCGGAACGCCGAACTGCACTGCGATTTCACCCTCCCCTCTATTACGCAGTATATGAAAAACTGCTCCCGCCGCCACTTCGACAAAGCTCCCCACCACTCGAATCCCCTCGTGGTCGAAGCGGCGAACTACTCCACAGACATAACCGATCCTCACTTCCTTCCCCCCCGTCGCCGTCCAAGGCATATTTTGGGTGACCCGGACGACCCCATCGCAGCCGTTACTTCGGCAGCTTTAGCGTCATCTCAAGGGAACCCCGGTAATGGTTGTAGACCCGACCAGGGCTGTGATCCCGATCGCATTGTAGGCTCCGGCCGAGATCTTCTTCGCAGCCCCAGTCGCAGTCGAGGTAATCCACATACACACGATTGTAGTCCCAGCCACGGTGCGGGTGGGAGTATACACCGCGGCCCCGGTCGCAATGTATCCTCCGGCCCAGCAAATGGCTGTGGACGAGGTAACACTGGTTTTCTATGTAGTCCCAGACACGGTACGGGCAGGAGTCTACACCGCGGCCCCGGCCTCGATGTAGACTCCGGCCCAGGTAACGGCTGTGGGCGAGGTACTCAAGTTTCTTATTGTAGCCCCACCCAAAGTACAGTCATGAGTGCACAACGCGACGATCCTGGTCGCGGTGTGGACCCATGTCGCGGAAATGGGGGGACACGAGGTACACAAGGTTATGATTTAGTGGTAAACACAGTCAAACACCGAGGTCGCCGGCGAGCTCGAGGCAAAAGTTATGTCTTAATTAGATTCTCTCCAAATAGTCGTAGAGTTAAAATTCATAGGGCCCACTTTCAACGGTACACTTATGTACCGGGGCGATTCTCTCCTACTCCCCTCTCTCCTGGCGACGGCCCAAGCCGAGGTCCGTACCCTAGTGGTGCCCTTGAGCAAGTCGCCTACTCCTCTCCTTGCGGCGAAGCGTCTTCAACGCTCGCCTTAGGCGGTGCGCCCTCTGCGCCCGCATCTGGCTGAGTGCCATCTGCGCTCGCCAATCGTCCGGTGACGCTGTAAATGCCGGTAGAGGCAAACAGCATTTGTCCGTTCTTAAAAAAAATAATAATATTAAAAAAAAGTATAGCGGCCAGTCTGTTCTCGGTAGCCGAGGTGAACACTAGGAAACGTTGACCGTCGAATTTATGTCGGCACAACTATAAAATCTAAGCACATGTTGAGTAAAATCTTTATTTAAAAGGATATGTATTTATACTTTAATAAATAAATTGAATAATTTATACTTGTGGTTTAACATTTTTAAACAGAGATAAATAGTATTAAATGCGAAGTATAGTGATTAGTGAATTATTGAATAAAATGTAAAGTACCAAGTGATTGCTCTGTCTTATTTAAAATATCATATTAAGGAGTACATTCCTTATCATGTATATTCCTTATTCATGCATATTACAGCGATAATGGTAATGAAATGTTACAATACATACACGTCATAACTCGAAAAAACACAAATCTAAGAAAATTAAACAAAATCAATGATAGCTATTATTGGGGTTTCTCCTGCCATATCACGTGTAATTATGTATCTTAGTTAAACGGCCGAGAGCGCGTTCAAGGACGCATAATGACGTCGTAATAATGTTATGATTACAAATTTAGGGCCATCTTCTATTGCATTCGCTAAAACAATAATGATAGTATTATAAAAATCCTAATTCTGTACCAGTTAGTAAACAAAAATAACCCACGTTGTTTAACTTTGGTTAGTACCAAAAGACATCGTGCAAATGGGCCTAAACAAATCAATTGTTGATTATTAGTAAATCACAACAGATTCTAGATACATAAATTCTAAGCTACTTAGTATAACATGAAATGTTGCCTCTTTTTTCACTATTAATGGTGGCCCTTAATGGGGAAGGGGGGAGGGGCGTTTAGTGGGTGGCAAGTCATTACCGGTCTTAATAAATTAAAATTAGACTGGAATTGGCAGGTGCCGTAGTCTCGTCCATAGTCCACTACCAGCCTTATCACTAATAAGTTCATATCAATAGTCTTGCCATTATTTCAGACACCAGATCCATAGATATATTAATAATAGTAACAAAACGTGACTATAATTATTGAATCTTTAAAATTTCTCAATTATATTTCGGTTTAAAAACAATATGAGAATAATAATTGCATTTTCATATGATATACCTACAGTCGATTGTATAGAAATAATTAAAGGTATTATTACAATATTATAATTAAATTATGTATGATATTATAATGAAATATTATACCTATTGCAATATTAGGGGGAAAAAATAATATCTTCTATCATTCAAACCCCCATCTTCCCCCAATCCGTGTCAGATGCAATGGCCACTTACCGAAGTACTCTTCCAACCTTCGAATTTATTTCACAAGTTGATATTTATCATCTTATGGGGAGACATCTATTAAGTAGCTTGATCAGCTTTACACAATTGAAAAAAGAGTTTTTACAAACGCCTAACTATCGTTGTGATGACGTAATCTTTCACAATTTTTTGCTTAATATTGCAAAGTTGCTCGTATACACAACAACACAAATTATTCCATGGTCCCATCTATTGACAATATCACTGCCTACAACCCCAATTTTCATTATATAATAGTATATTCGAATAAACCCGTCCCAAACAAATGATAAATCCCACAAAATTGACGTTCCCATATACATGTTCGCGAACTCCGGATATAAGTAAAAAGTCCTTATGTCACGAAAATGCGAAGTTTTTAAACATTCCGAAGAGAAAAAGTTGACAAGAATTTTCTTCTTAGTTCTTTTGCAGGATACGAATATTTGTCATGATTTGGAGGATGTAAATATGTTTCTTGTTAGTAAGCTAATGTACTACGAGTAGCTTATTCGTAAATATAAAGATCAGTTGCTGTTCGATGGTCTCACTAAAACTCGAAAACGGCTTGAACGGATTTTGTTTTGTTCGCTCTGACACAGAGGTTTAAAAATAAAAAAACGATCAGCATCGTCCAGGTGAAACCGCAGAGTGCAGCTATTTGTATGTATATAAATCTAAGTCACGTTAGTTACACCGTTTATAACTCAAGAAAGACAGAACTACTGCAACAACACTTTTTGTCGTCTGCGCTTTCTGAATGGAGGGGAACTTTTTGTAAAAAGTTTGCTGGGGCGCTATTAATTATCGATTTTGATCATATTTTGGTACACACATTAGGTACCTGACCTGTGTACCGTCTGCATATCCTTCTTTTTCTACCTAGACTGCAAAATATGCTAACAAAACTGTGCTTGCGTGGTCTACTGTTCGCAGAACTACTTCTTATTTTATCAGATATTTTAAATAAAAATCTTTTTAAAACTCCATCATCAGAAGCGTACATTTAAATTATAATAAAACTGAAAGAAAAAGATATAGTAAATACATTTCTTGTTGGAGAAAACTCCTCTATCGCGATAGAAAATCCAAATAAACCTTTCTTTTGGCCTTTGTTAACTAATCACAATCTCATTTATGATTTTCGGAGGGCAAATAAATTTCTAGAATTTAGCTATTACAATAAAATGTCAATCATATGAATTGGAAATAACGTACTGAGGAAGTAAATTACGTAAACAGGAAGAGATGCTAAATAGGGATTGAAGAATAGATGCCATTTATAACATGATTTATATTTATATTCCCACGTAACACAATAGGTGGTTCAAGGGTTCTACATAAACCAAAAAGGAAACCCATAAAATATAAATTTGTTTTCAAATGCCTGTCTGTCTGTCTGTCAAGACCCTTTTTCTTAAAATCGCGTCGAGGTATCCAATTGAAATTTACATATAATACTAGAGTCTATTCCTGTATTTTTCAGTTGTGAAAAAATAAACTTTTAATTCAACGCGATCAAAAGATATGACCGTTTATGTCACACATTTTGCGATTTCACAAGGGAATACTTCCGGTTGACAATCACAAATTAGGAAGTATATGTAAAAAGCTAGAACCTTGAAATTTCACAAAAAAACAATGTTACGGTACATCAGTTAGTATTTGCGATTGATACGATGACCTTACTTAACATGCCTTTCAAAGCAAATAAAATCTTACAGATTTTTTCATTATCACATTACAAAACTGCTTGTGACTACAGAACCCTAAGATCTTCAAATACTCGATAAAATATCGACGCTTTAAATTCAATGAGGAATCGTTCCAATCGTATTTCACGATAAACTTTCCAAAGCTAGAACTTATCAAATGGAAGCAATACTGGACGTGTAAAAAGAATTCCATTTCGTATAGCTCTCAAGGTCTCGGCACACTGGGGACGTTTCTAGCACCTATTATACTAGTTTACAATGATCAATTTAACTTTGCCCGCTGGAAACTAAGATAAAGTTGGGAAAAATTGGTAGAGAAACATTGTAGAGCGCCGTGTCGAAGGAAATTCCAATCAGGAACGATTGTAGTTACTGCCTTTTTTATTTGATTAAATGGTGATGCGAGCAAGTTGTAGGCATGGCGGTAAGCAATACGCTTGGCCATTATAGTTGCAGTGCCACCCAGAGCTCATATCTTTACTATAACGCATCACTGCAATATGCTCGTCACCTCGAGACACTTATTTTTGAGTCTCTTTCCCCGAGTAATGACACTTCAGCTGCCTCCAGCGAGCTACAATGCTCTTAAACCTTAACACTGTAGTGATTTTACATAACAGCTTCGGCGGAGATTTCCTGACTGGGCACTGTAACTTTCCAGGCGGTAACTTGCAAAAAAATCCTCTATCCATCCCGAATATTATCTGATCCAATCACGTATAGTGATTCGCTGAAGAGTTCTGCTCTAAGAACGGGATAACTCGGCTTTCAAATCAGCTTATTATAATAATATAATGGTAAAAAAGTAAATATGTAAAAAAATAAATATGTAAAAAAGTAAATCAGCGAAGAACGTGAGAGTTAACAGTCATCTAGGATTTAAAATGGGCTGGATATTCTGGATAATGGCACCTAGAAGAGCTTTCTGAGGACGCGCGCTCTAGAGCGGACAAACCCTCAGCGCCCGTATTCAGCCGGGCAAAGATATGCCCTCAAATTGTACAAAAGTTAGTAAGTTCCCTTTCACTATTTCAACCGACAACCCTCAACCCGTCCGCCAGTTTAATTAGGTTCTTGGGATTCTATATTTCATTTGATTTTTTCGCTTACGCAAACGGCTGCTTGGCTGCCGACTTTTTTTTTAGTCTGCATTATTAATGATTTTTTTTCAGTTAGTGCATGTCAGCTCAATATAAAAAAAAATTAATTGACTTCCATTTTATCATTGAAGTTACTCAAAATTTTAAGACTCGACATCGATGATAAATAATTGCCCATAAAATATCTATGTCTTCATTTACTGCAAAACATTATACAACATTAAAAATGTTGCTTGGTGCTATTCTTTTCACGCCAATGCTGGTTGCGCCTACGCAATTTCGACCTTCGATGCGGGCGTTTCGACGACTACGGAACATTAGGCGTCATATTCCACAAATTAAGTAGGCTTTATATAGAAGTACGTACCTACTGTTCAAATGTTGAATTATATAATAAGCTAACTTGTTCGTATTATCTAATGTACCTATTACATAAAACAAAGTGCAGCCACGGGGTGCAGCTAATCCTACTAATATTATAAACGCGATAGTTTGTGAGTATGGATGTATAGATATTGTGAGGATGTGTGGATCTTTATCTTTGTTACTCTTTCGCGCTCGAACGGTTGGGCCAATTTTGATGAAATTTGATGTGGAGGTAGATGTGGGGCTGGATACTTTTCATCATCATCATCACCATGCGGGTGAAAAAGCGAAAGAAATATTCTTGGGCACAGCATAGACATAATAATAAGATCTCCGCCTACGTCAAGATCGTAATGATGACAGTTCTGTCAAAGTGTGTGTCAGTTTCTAAGTCAAAAGCACTATTCTTTTGACAGCTCGCTAGGCTTGCTCGACGACCGTCAAAGGTGATGAAATGTAATACAAATTCCGTCAAGGGTGATGAAATGTAACACAAATACCGTCAAGGGTGATGAAATGTAACACAAATACCGTCAAGGGTGATGAAATGTAATGACGGCTTTTTCCATGATGATTAATTTTATATATGTATGTACGTAGGTACTGTATTTTAGTATTAGTGTTTACTGATTGATTTACTAAGCATAACAATTTTTTCATATAACCATGGAACTATTTTATGATGTTTTGGTATAAAGCTAGATATGGCTTTGGAGAAGATAATAAACTACTCGAAGTACTAATCCTGCGCAGACGACGTCGCGGACACCAGCTAGTGGTTCTATATATGAATATATACCTTTTTTTTGGCATTGTCACGGTTAATCAGCAAACAAATTTGCTAAGGCAATGTGTTTTTGTCTACCATAGGATGTCAACAATCAACAAGTCTTTAACCTTTAGGAACTCTTAGAACAAAATCGATTGATCGGCGATGAGACTGTGTTCTCGCGTAATACGATTTAGCAATGCCACAGATTAAACAATTATACTACTCAAACTGAAACTCTGGCATTTACTTACTGCCGGTGCAGGGACTTATATTGCTCGGAAGGAGAGTGGCATTCTTAAAAGGTGTTCGTATTGTAAGGGTCAACGCGTCACGGTTTGGCTTACGAACTATGAGTTATCTGTGTAACATTTGCCCTAGTTGTAAAGTAAAAATGTCAGTTTGTACTGTTTCACGTGAACGATAGTAAAGAGAGTCAGAAGACGCGGGTTCGAATCCCGTCCGAGGATGGAGTTTTTCTCTCTATAAATTTCAATGTTTGAGATCGCTAAAGCAGGCGTTAGTGCTTTAAAAAAAAGTAATACTATAAAAATTACAAGGGCTGCTATGTCAATACGAAAAGTTTAAGTATTTCTAAATAATGCTTCTTTCGGTTGGATGGTACTGTTAAACTGTCCAATAGATGTCGCTCCGTCCCCGCAAAACGGTTATTCAAATAGAGAGTAAAAATTCGATGCTCGGACCAGAACCTCGGTAGCCTAATTGGTCAATGGCGTCTGACACGGAGAGTCAGAAGACGTGGGTTTGAATCCCTTCCGAGGATGGAATTTTTCTCTCAATAAATTTCAATGTTTGAAATCGCTAAAGCAGGCGTTAGTGCTTTAAAAAAAAGTAATACTATAAAAACGATAGTAAAGTTACACTTACGCAATTATTCCTGCTAGGGCCACTGTTCCAAAACCGTGCATGACACGGTACTGCACGCGGCACTTTGATATAAGATGTTAAATCTCTTGCCCTGTTATTTCGCTGGAAACATTGCTTTTCTAATCGGAACTGTAATGTTGGCATACTTTGAATAACTGGTCAAGATATGGTACTTCTCCAGGCGAACTCTGTCTTTCTCTCTCATTCAAGAGTCCTGCCACTTTAATGTCTAATGCTAGCACTTCACATGGCTATTTGTATTTGTGTATATATCATATATCTCAAACAATTACAATGTGTGTACAGTTTATTTGACAAAGTGGCCTTATTTGCATATTTGACAAATAAGGTCAATATCAAATACGCGTTACCGTGCGCCTATTGGTTTTACGAGGCACATCAATGGGATCAAATAGGCAAATACGCAAACAAACCTTCCACATATTTGCCATATTCAGAATAACACGCACCGTAGTCCTGTATGGACGTGCAGTATTTTTGCGTCAATGTTGTAAGCAATAATTGATACGATAACTACTAAAATTGAATTTGGACAGTGAAACAGTGCGAAATCTTCTGAAATCAAATTAATTCCTGTCTGAAGGACCCCCAGAGTCAATCTCATAAAAATAGATAGCGGGTCAATGATAACTAATAAAATCTTGCTGTAAGTTGAGGTTAGGAAACACCTAGCGATCTGCTGCCAAATGTTTGTGTGTTTATTATTTGTCTGCCAAGTGTGGATGGTTGTATTTGCTTCTATTTGCATGTTTGCACGAACGTCATATATTTTCCCAAATACAATAAACTCCCAATAGCGAATCAAACAGCCCTGTGAAGTGCCACAATGATAATAAGATAGTATATTATCTTATCTTAATCTGTGGTCCCTGACCTCTTTCTGTAAACTTTTTCATTTCGTCCGAAACGGCTAGCTCACAAGGCTAATTTGCAAGCACTAAAGTTCGTCACTATTTTACGCAAGTACTCGCTTACGATTATTAAAAAAAAACACTTCCCGACATCTTCATGCATGTACAATATTTATGAGTTGCAAACATCAGCGACTGAACTACTAATGAAACTTGCATACAATTTAGATAATGGCACACTATGCCCCTTGTAGATCTCTATTATGATAATGACCTACAATGATAATGATGTACAAGATCCAAAAAAAAACATACAAATCTAGCAAACACATAATCTCGAGTAACTTACCGACTTGTACAAACCGATGCAAATGACGGTACTGTTTTAATCACAGACAGAATCAAAATAACACGCTTTCTTAGTTATGTTTATTCTCAGTGTCGTATAAAATATTCAAAGCAAACAAAAAGCGTCGCGCATTACTTATGGAGTTTCTATATTCAGATCGAGACTTGTTTACAAAACGTCTAAAATCACATCCAGTCTTAAAACTTTCAAGACTTCTCTAACAAAATGTGAATTAACAAAGAGCCATTTATTCTAAGTTTGATGTGAAATTACATAACAACCGCTAGCAGAAGAAATTAAAGACGTTAATATTAGTAGGTGGTTAAAATTTTGCAGAGACTTCGTTTTCACGTACCTGTTTTTGTTTAACGGGTCCCAAATCGATGAACAGCCGTGCGATTCTCTAACGATTCGTCGACGCGCTCGTCGACGAGCTCACCGATGTCAAACACTTTATGAGATATCCCCTTGTACATAAGGTTGCTTTTCCAACGTTTCTTGTCATCTCGTCATTTGTTTCACGGATGCGACGATGTTTGCTCTTAGAGAATCACACAGCAGATCGTTGCAAAATAGTCGGAATCAGGAGAATAGTTATCTGTTAAAAAAGTGAGCAAGTTAGTTTAAGGTTCGAGTGCTATAACTTTAAATCAGCAACAAGCGAAGTAGTCTATAATGGAGGTCAGTAGTAGTATATACTGAGCAATGCGAGTTACAAAGGCACGAGACATAAAGAAGTTGCTCTCATGTGAAACATACAACTTTTGTACCTCATTGGCAAAAAAAATGTTATAGCTTATTAAATTCACTTCACATAACTTCAATTAACTCGTTCAAATAATTAAATCTGAGATAAGAAAGTAAACTCAATCTAGTAAGTAGGCCCATGATCAATTTAATATTTAAAAACAGCTAACTACAAATGTCCGCAAATGTATTTTGTCAGTAACAGAAAGTATACTTTATACTACTTAATTGTAGAGTTGGGAAGTGGGAGTTGGACTCGTACACCGAGGGTTCCGTATCACCACGTACTATAGCGACATCATAGTAAACCGGCCGATAGCTACCAGCGTGAAATAACAGTTAGCGTTGATTTAGCGTTACGCGGCTCTAATTTGGCATGGATGATACGATACGAACGTACTCGTGAAAGATTAACTATAAAAACTATAACCCGAGTACCGAAATAAAATGGATCTCAAAAATACCTACGAATCACAAAAATAATTCAAATAAAATTTGAGAAATGCATAGTTCACGTGTTAGCAAAATATTTTTTATCCTTTCCAGGCATTGTTGAAGTCGGGTAATAACATACAAATCGACTACTACGAGCCTACGGCGTCGACACTACGGAGCTCAATCGTAGCACAATGTGCTACGATTGATTATGTCATAATTATACAGTTACAAGTTACTACGGCGTAGCACATATTAATACGAGAAGTTCAATTATGTTCTAAAAAGTGCTAAAAACCACTACGAAAGTGCCACGAGTTTATACGGTCCACTACCAAGATAAACCTTTGAGCTACCGATCTTTAGTGGAGCAGCATTCGAGAGGATTTTGATGCAATGAAGGAACCGTCTGAAAAGCCGTGCGATTCTCTTATGATTCGTCGTGGCGTTCTTCGACGAGCTCACCGATCTCAAATGTTTGAGATATCACCCTTGTTCACTAGGTTGATTTTCTAACGTCCCTTTTCATCTTGTCATTGTTTCACGGTGTTGTCAAAGATGTAATGGTGTTTGCAACTGAGAGTATGTTCTTTCGTAAATGTCAATGTGAGGCCAAAAAAGCGGTGTCGACTTCGACACGTTTTACACAGTAATCACTTACTGTGTAAAACGTGTCGAAGTAATTCGCACACGCATACAAGGCACACAGTTGTGTGCCTTTTTACAATACAATTCACGGATAGAACATTCAAGATGGCTTCTTCCAATACGACATCTGCCTCCTATGTAACAAATATTTGGTTAGAATGCCCCAAATTTAGTGGTCGCTTATCGGTAACACATAATTAAAGTTGGTATTAATAGGAATTCGATGTCTAGCTTCTTGCTAGATTTGTAATTGGTGGCATTTTACACCTTATTTTCTTGAAAGGCAAGTTAAGAAAATTGGGTGTGAAATACCAACAGATAGACGGTCCAGCCAACATTAGTCAAAACTACTTGAAATAACCTATCCACAAATAATACCTATATAGCTATTAAAATAATGTACTTTTTCTGAAGTCATAATGGCACCTTGTAGATAGTACAGAGCTCTAATAATAAAAAAAACCAACAGAACTAAATAACTTCCTCTTCTGGAGCAGGAAATCTGGAGATCTTTCTTGAAACAGATATCAGAGAAAAGATGTTAGATATTCGTAGTGTAAATACAATATAATAGAAAATTATCTTATCTGCGGATAGATAAGATAATTGTCTACTATGTTTGGGCTTAAAGAATAAACAACTCAATATTGAAACTGTTTTATGAAAAATATATTTATGTACAAATTTTGGTTGACACGAGTATAAAATATAACCTTTACTTAAATAAGAATTTCATAGTTACCAAAACACACTTGAAATTAAATTTATTATTTACAAGTTCTATGCTCTTAAATTATTACCACAGTCATAAATATAAATTATTAATAAAACATAGTAATAAATTATTACAGAATCATGGTGCATGTTTCTTTTTTAACTTAGGCTTATTACCATTATCTATGTAGGTGGAATCAGATGTTTACGATAGTTAACGATAAGATAGACGTACTGATAGTTGATGACGACTGAAACTTTGTCAGCGACATACCCCCATCACAATAAAAACACAATAAATGTGGATACAGTATAGCCACAAATACAGTAATTGTATATTTAACAGAGCTGACAGTGGCTAAATTCGATTTTGTACCTACACTCGAAGTACCTAACTATAGTATTGCCAATTCGTACACTATTACAATTGTTGGTTAGTAAAACAAATCAACGTCGACTATTTGACGAGTGATTGTATTGGGCCTAAACAAGAGGAAGTCTGTATCTTGGGTGCCCTGTTCTCAAGTTCCTCAGCGCAGTTACACATTAAACTTTTATCCTTCTAATAAAATATGAGCATAACTGAACTGCCGTGCCGCGCCTTTAGGTGTGACAGACTTGGTGCGGAGATGATCGTAACTTCACTACAATAATAAGAAAAATTGCTTTCCTATTCTTGTGGCCATAGTATACAGCTGTAACACAGATGACTGAACAAATGTTTGTGGGGCGCTATTCAATTGTTAGAGTTGACGATACTAACATACCCAGCCCACACATAAATCAGTGCTGAATTCTCGATACAAAAAATAATATGCTTATACTTTAGTTAATATAACATAATAATATTGATAATATCTAATATTCGATGATCACGTTCATTAATTATATCTAAATCTTTTTACAACATATGTGTTATTATTAATCACATTTATAAAAGCTATAAAGATTTTTTAATACATATATTATATATACATTAGCTATTTATACAATTATCTGTATTTATTTTGTGTTGGTATCTAAAGTTTTCTAGGTGGAATGATAATGTCATAGAAGTACTTCTTATCACAGGATGCTGCGCGATATATTTATGTAGGTCAGTATAAAGTTATATTACAATATGTTTATATTAAGCGAGCAAAGTAGAAGAAAAGGGTGTAGGCTATACATTTCGTCAGAAGGTATGACAAAAACAATAACTTAGGCAATGGTGACCGAGAAGCTGTAAGATAGATCGGTCGAGTCCATTATTAGCATAGATACAAACAGTCCAGAATGTAAAGAACTCTCTCATGAGGTGTTTTGAATAACCTTATTTATTCAGTTTCAATGAAAGCTTCGCGATTAAATATTTTTAATATTCCTCACAATTTGCTCGGTGCTGCGTTTCATAAACAGCAACATTGTTGTTTCATAAAAAGCAACATCAAAAATAAATCTTGAAGAGAAAACAGTTGAACGATTGAAAGAAACAGTTACATTTAAGATAAGTAGTTGTCAGGGCCTAAAGTATGTTTGAAGTAAATAATCATGATGAATGCTGGGGAAAGCAAGCGAGAAATACTTATATTGATATTGCTGATAGACATTTAAATACGACTTTATGATATATTTATACATTATCATACATTAGCGTTTCAATTAGATACATAAAGTATAATTTTATACTATACAATAAACGAAGCTCTTATGTTGATACATACAAATGAATGGAATGTCCATAGTTACCATTTTTCGTTGTAGGGACTTAATCTGGACCTTATTGCAATTAAGTTATTACGATGTATCTACTAATCTAAAAGATGATTAACCATGTCTAACAGTGAAATCTTTAAAAACAAGAAACACATTTAAATAATAATTCATTAAACAAAACGACATTATGTCTTGCCAAGTTTTACAAAACTCAGTAAGGTTCATTTCTTAAAATTTATAATTTACACCTGCACGCAGAACGTGCATTAGAGAAAAACAATAATTTACATCGAGTTTAATAAGTATCATACACCTAGAGACCTAAGGGCGGCATTGTGTTTTTCATCATCGTAATATGGAATATCTTCATAATCAAGGTAGAATTCTTCTCCAACCACGATCATAGGAAGAAGGAAGAGAAACAACAGCAAGATCCAGCTTCGGAAGCAAGTGGATGCAGACCCATTGAGAGTAACTGAAATGGAATTATAAGATTGATTGCACGAAAATAAAGTTTAACAATCTTCGCAAACACATGCATACAAATAAAATTACCCTGTAAGTAGCACGTGTTACTAAAAACGCTAAAGAAAAATCTCTACAAAATTCAATCGATCACTGTCGGTCTAGCGCTCGACGAGTCAACATCTCCTGAGGATGCCTCGTGTAGAGGCGAAACACGTGTCGAATCGGTTTTGGTTTATTAGGGTTTCTTGTGTTTTTTATTTTTTATTCTTCCTATTAGCATTTTATTTTGCACGCCCCCAAATAGGCCAAAATCATTGTTTTCTTTTCAGCGGAAGTGTCACTAAATATTTTTTAATATCTTTTTTTGACTTAAAGTGTAACTAGTTGAAGTCGGTACCATGATAGTTCAAAAGTATCCATTATCACAATATTGTATTTTTCACCCTTTTAGTGACCCGTTCTACTTACGGGATCGATAAAAATTTACCGTCAATAAGCATATCATCAAAATAGACAAAAAACTTTTTAGTTATTGGATTGTAACTCAAAAACCACTCGACCGAATTTCCGATATTCTCTTAAAACATATAAGTATGAAAGTCATCAGGTATCCGTAGTACAGGCTCTGCCTAGTTTTGGACCAGAAATGTTTAAAATTATGAACATGAAAAATGTTTTGAGCTTGTGAGAAAATGGGTGTGGGCAGATTTAGACATGTGAATGAGTAAGTCAAATAAAACATACTTCTCTCAGGCCTAGGATCGGTATCAGGAGTGAAGAAGTCCAAATTGGCTGATCTATTGTACACATCGTATAAGCGGGTGCGACAGGCGACCCTTATCCGCCCACTCACGTACAGCTCGGGTATGATTTTCACTTCAGACTTGACTGTGCTCCACGTGAGACCACTCTCGGTGGGATGGAGACTTGTCTCAGAGGCACGAAGCTGGAAAATATAATTACAGAATATTATTGTATGGTATATTTTAAGTTACAGAAAATTATTATGTTGTACGATCATACCTTTAAACTGTATATCCCATAAAGATTTAGGTTAAGGGGAATATTTATTGCCCAGTTGCAGTAAATAGAATGAGGGTAAGTGTTTTTAGTCTGCATGTTCAAATTTCAAATAAATCAATCTTGATTCGTACCACCATCTTACGAAAAGACGTGTAATATCTGTTTTTAGCAATGTCCATTCCAAATGAAACCCAATTTGTATAGCAGTTGCTGCGTGATGAGAAAACAAACCCACTTAAGTACATACACACTTCCAAACATAATAATAATTAGTGGGAGTAAACGATCTAATAAGGCACACGAGGTTGAACGACTTTGGTTACGCATTTGTCGATACTTAAACATTATAAAAACAATTTGTTTGTATGTGTGTTTGAATCAAATAGGCTCCGAAACTACGAGTATTAGACCGATTTGAAAAAATCTTACATTATTAGAATCCTATATTATTTCTGATGATTAAAGGTTATAATATTAGATTCATCATCATTATCATCGCGAAGCGCAGATAGTCTGAAATATTATAATAATTCAGGATGAAGATGATGATGAATCAAATGTTATAGCTACTCTTACTTATAATTAAGCGTAATAAGTTTGAAGTTCTCCCATTGTTTGTCTTAGGACAACAGTCATTACGATATATAGAAGGCCCACGTAGTGCTTTATGGCGTACCTTCTCTCTCTGAGAGGAAGTCTCGAGTCCCAGCAGAGGAACATAATGGGCGTATTATGTTATGTTATGTTCTATAAAGCGATTCAACTCTCTACCACCCTTAAGTGGGGTAGCGCGCAGAGGACATGTGGATGTTGCATGGTTAAAGCGCATCCCATAGCAAAAGTTGAGCAGATCCTGATATTTAAAGTCTATCATCGCGTTATTTTAGGGGCACTGACCACACATGTAGCAATTCCTGGAAAAGTAGTATGATTTCTGAGAAAACAATTGTATTATTGGCCAAATATGGCTAATGATGAGTCTACGGGTTAAACAAAATATCGGTTCATTGTCTAATATTTTCTCAATATATTACACGTTTAAAATAGTATTTAAGAAATTGTTTTATGGAAAACGACTAAGTAAGCTAAAAGCTTAACTGTGTTACATTTCAATTTTGTTAACATTACGTAAACAAGTTTGTATGTTAATATTATTGTATCTATGCACGTATAGTGTTGATGCTCAATAATGTTCTAATGTATGATAGATAGATAGATAGAAAACTCTTTATTTGTACACTACGGAAAAATGAAATTCAATAAAAAAACACTGATTTCTTGTTTCTTCACGTGCATATTGTTTTGAAATTTGGTTAAATCTAATCGTCATCCATTAGTGTACACCTTGCAAAGCATTTTAAAGTTTTAGAAAATTTTATTATAATGACCTTTAAAAGTTCGTACCCTCGTTTGAGAGGTGACTGTCGACTAACTGAACCTGAACAGTAATTTGAAAATAAAAGGAATACACCGTTGGTGTTATGATAAATGGGATGTCCTTCAAAGCGTTTCATTACTTTACTTCATCATATACTTTTGATTGGATAAACTGATTACAAACATTGAGTCTGTGCATGTTATCTTATTCAAATATATCGTATGTACCTACAACAACAATAAAGTGTTATAGAATGAATAACAACAGAAATATAGGAATTATTGCTAGGATATTTTTCTCACAACAACAATATTATTTTTAATATTTTAGGTTATTAAAAATATCGTTTGATTATAGATTTTCGAGTACAGGCACTGGTTTAACACATAGGATTAAAAACTTTTCATCATCATCCATCACCAAGCGGGTGAAAAAGCGTAATATGCTTGGGCACAGGATAGACAAAATAATAAGATCTGCGCTTACGTCAAGATCGTAATGATGACAGTTCTGTCAAAGTTTGTGCCAGTTTCTGATAGCTTAGTCAAAAGCCAAGTCAATTTGACAGTTCGATACACTAGACGTATTCGGCAACCGTCAAGGGTGATGAAATGTAACACAAATACCGCCAAGGGTGATGAAATGTAAGGACAGTTTTTTCCATGGTGATTCATTTTATTTTATTATTATTGTTTACTGATTGATATACTTAGTAAACATATTGCTACTTACGGGATGAAAACCGTGGTAATTATTTTAATAAGCTCCTGATATTTCGACACTGTTGCAAGCGCCATGATCGCGAGACGACTGGAGAATGCAGGTGGGTGGATGAAACATTAAGAGCAGACATATCTGTCTACAGTCTTTCTCTGTCTTTTGTTACATACACTATTGGAACTCGATCGTAATTCACGACAGAACACGCTCACTGTGTCAGTAAGTTTTCCGAGTCCATATTAGGCCTATTATTGTCCTTTATTAAGTTTAACACGGGGTTCCATGTGCTTGACAATCTAAAACCATCTTCCCGATTGAAATTACTGTGTTTAGTAATTTCAATCGCTGCATTGACCAACCTTGGAATGTAATGGCGCTCTGTCGATAGGATACGCGGCTTATAAAACTCAATCGAATGGTTCGGACCCGATTCCAGCAGATGTTCGGCTATGGCAGATTTGTCAACATCATTGTTTTTCAAAGCTTACAGATATACTAAGTATTTAAATAAACTCAAATAATACTGTTATAGCAATTGCTTTTGACCATGTACATATTTTTTGACATTTTAGTATAAAGATATGCCCGTGGAGAAATAATAAGCTAGTCGAAGTAATAATCCTGCGTAGACGTAGTCGCGGGCACCAGCTAGTACTTATAAATGTATAGATTTCGTCGTATATTAAAATCAACTGTACTGTTTCATAAATTGTTGCGTACATAAAAAGGAACCTACCGGCTGCTCGTTGATGTAAATGGTCAAGTTGGCAGCTGGTCTCGACGCTGAAGATGTGCAGTTGGCCTTTAGCATATCTCCTGGTTGATAGCGATCCTTGTCAACCAGAAGTACTGGATCTGCTGAAGGCAATGCTGAAACGTAGAATAAGGTCCTGGTTAATAATAAGACAACATCATTACTAAATACTGTATAAACTATGCGATTTTAGAGAGAACAATTACGTATGGGACGCTATTCGAACCTACTTATTCTGACAATCCAAGTCTGACACGGATTTGTTAAGATGTTTGGCCTTGGTAATTAGGAGTTAGTTTCATAATTAATATCGTTTTTAACTTTCTTTTTTAGGGATGCAGTATCAATGCAAAACCTAACTGTTTGTAAAAACTATCCTTTCTCAAAAAGCTTGTCAAGCTTTTTGATAGATGTCGTTCCGTACCCATACGACAGTTAAAATCAACTAAAACGTCAAATTCGATGCTCGGACAGATTGCTTCGTTGGTCAAGCGATCATAGCGTCAGATACGGATTGTCGGAAGACACTGTTTCTAATACTATTCGAGGATGTGCAATTTTTGTCTCTTAATCTTTTAATACCATATTTCACCAGCTACAATTTGTTTCCATGGGCAACAACACATTGCTATGTGCGATCCCTAAGTCAGCACACCAATACTAAATAGGTGTATCATAGTCCAATTCTTAATCCAAGGACTTTAGTTTCTTCGCATTACTAATGAATGAAAAGATACTATTCTCGATTCAAGTAAAAAAATCCACTTAATAATTTAAAACAAGCAATTTCACAGCAAGTCAGTATATTTGTGTACTCATTACTTGGTGTATACCAGCAGAATATTGTCTCATGCAAATACTTCAAGTAGTACTTTGACAAACTTAAACGTAACACTGCGCCCTGAGGATTTACAGAAAACTACTCATATATTCCATATATCGTGAGTTTGTACGTCCAACCTAGCAAATAAAAGCTGTTCCTATTTTGTTATACATTCAACTAACATAAAATGGGCAATTTGTGCTTCTTGTGCTAAGCTTATTCCTCCACACTATGCAACGTCACCCAGAGCTTCTAGCTGAGGATTTGTATCTTCACATTCGTTGTTGAGTCTCATTTAATAAAAAAATTCGAGGAGAGCTTGCACACTACTGCATCCATGCATAATATATGACAACTATCTAGTATTAACCAAGATAGTCGCTTGCAAACGACGCCTTCTAGTTAGTACATAAGTCGGGTTTACTTGGCTTAGGATTTGTATCCCGGCGATGGAGAAATTGTTTAACTGGGTCCAATCCCCATTGAGTAAACCTAACCTAAGCCTGTATTCGAACATCAAACGCAAAATATAATCATGTCTATCTATTTACACATTGGCACCTTTCCTTAATTCAAAAGCCAGACGTAAAGTGCTCGTGCTTGCGTGAATATTGTGTTGGTCCCGAAAACTTGATTTCAATGTACCAAAGTGATGAACAGAATATAAATTGGCGGTAGTTTGCATAAAGCTGGTTTGGCCACTCGGATCCTCGCATGAGACGTTTATATTTCAGTTCAGACTTTTATGAATGAATCGTTGCCGTAAACCACCAGTGCGTTGTAAATGTGACCCCATTTTTATACGTTACACTATTTGGATGAGAAATAGTTTCGTGGGGTTATTAATACCAGCACAAATACTAAAAAGTTGAGTTGATTGCGGTTGACGATTTCAAAATTATCTTGAGATGATGGAAATCTAATAAATACTGATTTGGGAAACTTTACATGACTAATTATTTCGCTACCGTTTGTATTTTATAAAATAAATAAAAGTTTATTTGAGATAAATCTTCCCCTAGACGCAGCTTATTCAAAAATATTTGTATTACTCTAAAATATTGAGACAAAAACAGAATATGTTCACATTGAAATTTTAATTTTTCCATTACTTTGTCTAAGATACTAATTAATGATGACAGCCAGATTATGAGATCTTAGATTTTGAAATGTACATCATATAGTTCATTCTATAATTTCAAAAGAGGAATAAAATAAATTCAAATGCAATAAAAAGCACGCGTTTAAATTTCTCTTTGTCCATTTTATACTCATTTATAATGCTATACCGACTTTCACGAGAGATCGATAAGATCATAGAGTGCAGAGACTGTAAAGTCAAATAGATGTTAAGATAATATTTCGATGTTGGCGACTTCAGCGACCGGCGACTGCGACAGATTATCCGCGACTTCGGCCACTTTATGCTGGCGATCAGTAGCATTTTGATGTAAGCGACCGTGACGACAGCCACTCTTCCCGCAGATGATCTAATATAACATGAGAAAGCTCAAAACACCAGTTCCTTCATGTTAAATTTAAATACCAGTAAAGCGTAAATACTCCGCAACAGTCAGTAGACTTGACATTTGATATGTTATAATAACGCGGCTTTGGGTGAGATACAATATTTACTCGTATGTTGCTGAAACCAAACTACCTAATCATGGGTACAGGCTGACTTTGGCACAATCGACGTTTCAATCGGGAATTAGTCAAGCCTTTCTTGCTTTATGAAATAGGTAGAAAATTTAACACTAGCATACGCTATACATATAATTATTTTCTTAACAACGTAGTGGGGTAGTATGATTCACTACCTCGCTTGATGGTCAGTGCTGATGCGGTTGCAGATGGTATCATACGAGACATAAAATAGCGAATGGATCTTAAATACAGCTGCCGGAACACAGTGTTAGCTTCTTAACCCCAGAGCGAGAGAGTGGTGGCTAGCCAGACGGGCTCACCCTACCCTTAGTGCCCTACCATCATGCTAAGCTATATTAAGAGAATTTTAAAAGATTTCAACACTAAGCTTTTACGGAAAGCTTAAGGCCGAAATGGGGATCAATCCCGTGGCCGACTACTTGACGGCTGACCTGAGCTATTAATAGCCGCTTTAGATATTATGGTTATATTACTTGCCTACATTATCCAACTGAAATCAACCCAAAAACCTGGCTGATTTAAAATATTTCTAACACTTCTATTTCTATTAAAAACCTGGCTTTAAATACAATAATAAATGTAACATTATGTTTTTTTATAATCTGAAAAATAGATAAAAAAGACACTCACCAACAACATCAATCATTTTGTTAGCAATCTGAGTGGCAAATGACGGAGAATCTGCTGTGACTTCGCAGCTGAAGTTACCAGCTAGACTGAGATCCAGCCTTCTCAGCAGGACCTGGGTGCCATTAGACCTGTTCATCTGGATTTTGAAAAATGTATGGATTAGTAAATTATAAGTACGCAAGCATCATAACAATTTTCGAAATCGATCCACAATTGACGGAAAAATCAGTGAACTACATAAAAAACAAACAAATATTGAACTTGTCTGGAGATCAAACCCGGGACTAGAGGCTAAGAAAACAGGATCGTTGCTAACTGCGCCAACCAGCCAGTCAACTTTTTTTACGAGCACAAATATTATTATTCGCGGGTGATGTGATGTGTATCTCCATATCTCCCGTGATATAAGGAGTAAAAACGTATAACTCATCCAAAGTAACCTTTCCTATAAACAAAAAGTATATAGAAGAAAGATTAGTCAAGGAAAAAAAATAGAGAAAGTGCTTAGAACAGTGAATAAAAAGTCTTTAACCATTGGAAAGCTATATTCACCCTGAGTAACATAGGCTATAAAAGATTCATCATCATCACCATCCATCACCGCGCGGGTGAAACCGCGGAGAGCAGCTAGTTTCATACAAATCCGTTTAGCCTGTATGGTGCGATTGAATAACAAACCTACATTTTTTTAATAAATTTAAAGATTTACAGGAAATCCGGGGTACTTACGCATGGTTTTGTCAAATCGTGCTGTGATTTGCAATAATATGTACTCCGTTACTTATATTGGAGTTGACCAACAAAGATTTCGATGATATGTGATAAAAATATTTTGTTTTAGTGTCGAAGTGTATCGCGGGCGTACATTTTTTTTATGACCCACCTGGTGATAAGCCATAACCTCTACCTATAACATAAGCATTCATTTCAGTACAAGTAACGAATTGCACTGCGCTCATCAACCTATACTGATAATAAGTTGTCTTTAACCAGGATAAAAATAGATGTTCTATTATGTCTGGTTCCTGATAAAGCTAAAGGCTTAATCTCATGTGCTTGTTATCACCGGCAACCATATACCCATCAATCCAGAACACAGTAATGCGAATATAACTGCTTCGCGCTAGAAGTAGGTATGGTGGCATTACTGCCCTGGTTGAACTCGTACACAAAGAGTTCTATTGCTCTAACAATTATTTATATTTATTACTTTATTGAATAATACTTTCAATTATAATTCGAATTGGTCAATATCCTAAGAGATGCTTTTCTGTTCCGGGCTTCTTTATAACCCTGTCTGATAACCTTCGTAGTGTAATGAAGCTTCTCATTTAAATAGCAGCATCCGTTCAAGTCCAGTGTAACGGCAAGTGATTCCAGTTACTGGAATGTAAATTGACTCGATCAAATGCACTGTGCCATGTAATTGAGACTCTATGTAATGTATTTGTATAATAAAAATTGGAATGAAATGTTTGAACTTTTGTTACCTACATCTTGGATTGTTAGAATTGAAAAATCGATGCGCCTTATTCAATAGTAACGCTCACACGCGTACACCTTGATTTATCATTATTCATATTCATTTTGTATTAATTGTATTACTATCATAAAATAATTATGAATTAAATTCAGCTAATCTGTTTCGACATTCATTGTCTGTTAGGCGGCACGAAGTTCGCCGGGTCAGCTTTTTATTATATAAGTGGCGATTCACTTCTCTAAAAAAACTAAACTAGCAAACTAACATTTTATTATGGTAATCTTTATCTCTATTACTACTGAAATCCAACTTCATGTAACACTAGCATGAAATTTCTTAAAATTTAATTATTCTATTAAATTTTGGGTATTTTTACGTTAGTTTGGCAAGCAACAAGTTACATTGAGACCAATGTGTCTAAAATATATCCACAATTGAAGAGAAAATATATCTAAAACGATATTAAAAGAAATATTGAGTAAGACTTACTCTAGAAAAAAATGTTTATGGCTGAGTTGCGTTGTGCACCACACGCATACAATGCTAAAATGAAGTATATAGAATAAGCAAGACTCGTGTCTTGCTTACCAATACACCAAAAATGATTCGACACTTTTTTCTAAAAAATCTTATAATATCGTTTTTGATAATGGTTTTCCCCAAAATAACGCATGAATCAATAAATTATAAATATCTAATGTTCGTGCTGTCAACCGAAAATGTTATACCAATTAGGATATTAGCCTTAACATAATAAGAACTACTAAATAATTTGTGTTTACCTGCAGTTCATTATTAAATTATATAAAGAGCACCTATTAGTGTTGTTCGAATGTATAATTCTTTGCCAATTATTATAACTGATATAACTTATATGAATATTTTAAGGATAAAACTAAAAAGGTGGCTGTTTTAAGAAAAGTATTCTTTAACTTTAAATAAGTGGATAGGGATAAGTCATTCGACAATATTGATCTTATATAATGACATTTTCTTATTGATTTAAATTTCATAATTTAATTAAATAGATAACCCTAAATTGTAGTAATGATATTGCTATTTTCTGCCTTTTAATTTTATGACTGTTCCTATGTAAATAATGTAATGATCTATTCATGTGTTATCCTTAATAAAATTATGTGCGTAGCATTTAGCAAGTGTGAAACTTTTAGTATTACCTAGTATTTTGCATTCATTTAGATACCAAGGTTATGTTGAAGAGTTGATGAAGGTAAACTGATATTTACTATGCAATAACATCTAGCATTAGACATATGTGTCAGTTATGTTAATAAAATGTCCTGTTTCTTATATAATTTAGTGATTTTTAGTTCAGAGAATACTTCAGAATCGGCACCATAGTCTACTTTATATCCCGATTCCCGAGGGATCACAATAACCTCATTCCACGCAAACAAAGTCACGTGCTGATACTAGTGGTTATGTCTAATACATGTTTATAATAAATACTTACATCAACGAAGATTCCTGGTAGCCCGAAGACCCGTGTATCTGGCTCTTCATTAGGAGTATATCTGTAGAACTCATGGTTTCCACGATACCACTTGACGGAGTAGAGAGGGGCGCCTTGCATGTCCCTCGCACAGATGAGAGCTGCGGTGCCCCCTCTGATGATAGTCTCAGGCTGGACCAGAAGCATTACGTCTCGAAGACTTGTGACTCCTAAAACAAACAACGTTTAGTCGTTAGTATTCATATCACACTAATATGAATGCAAAAGTTAGGATGGATGTATATTTGGTAATCAAGCCCGAACGATTGAACAAATGTATATTGAAACGTATTAAGATTAAATTTGATATTATGATACTTAAGGTTCTGGAATAACACATAGTATATGTCTTATCATCATCATCCGTCACCACACGGGTAAAACCCTGGGGAGCAGCTAGTATTATAATAATCTATGTATAGTAATCTACTAAAATATACGTTTTAAAGTTAACCATAATTTAATCTAACCTAACCAAATAGGAAATATACATAAACCATTAAAACCAAATAATATATACAGCGTAGTATTTTAGATTCGGAACCTACCAGTATAAACTTTTGTTAATGACATTTTTGTTTATTAATTGAAATTAAAAGAACTTGTCCTTTAAATACTCATTATATGGAATAGTATCCCTTTTATTTAAGGAGAAGAGTAAATAATCTAGAAGTTTTGAGTTGAAGAACGAGGCTCGCGGTCGGCCGAGTAACCATTGCCGAAATTATGAATTAAAAGCGATAAATGAAGCGGATCCAACTCTCTCTACAGCTGAGCTTGCTGCGGACCTTGCAGTTAGTGTGAAAACAACATTGAAGCACTTGCGTCAAATCGGAAAGATAAAAAGCTAGACCAGTGGGTGGCACATGAACTCAGCGACCAACAGCGAGACTAACGCGTCGAAGCATGCAAAACTTTACTGAATCGGCATTGAGACGAGGGAATACTAAATCGAGTTATTGCCGGCGATAAAAGTGAATTCTGTACGACAACCGTAAGCGTTCGCCTCATTGGTAGACCCGAGTACATCAACTACTCGGTGCGCTACAATAAATTACTCAAACAGAAAAAAAAATATCCTATCATGTTTGTTGATGTCACTTAAATACTGAGCAAAGTAGCATAAAAACAACTTCTGGAAGTTTCTTGTAATGTGGCCTGGCAAATTTGTACCTTAATTGAAACATTTACTCGACTTTTTCGTTTTATCGAAGCTAATAAAACATAAAGTGTAGTACTGTACAGTACTTCTTTACTGCTGACAAGAAATAATATTGTTTACGATAATCTTATATTGATTAATCGAGATATTGGGTCGTTATATAAAAAAGAAATTAAAGAATTTGAGCTAAGCTTTAAAATGTGAACGTAAACGGTCAGGATTTGATAGATCGGGGGCAATTTAAGGCCCCATGCCATAATAATAATTAATAAAAGCACCGTAATTATACCCTTTAAAATATTATACCCTTTGAAATATATTTCCAAGAAACTACAAAACGTCTATGGGCTCAATTATTTTTCAAACCAGTGAATCAGTGAATTCAAATCAGTGAAATATAATAAGTAAGTCTAGCAAATTACGTTAAAATTAAAACATAATTATATTTATACCATTATTTAGATTCGACTGGCCGGTTGCCGCAGTTGGGAGCACTTCTGAGCCCCTGGTCCCGGTTTGACCACCGGTTATGTATGTGCATGCACATGTCTATTTGACCTGTATCTGGGTGTGTATATGTATATGTATATAAGTCATCAGGTTAGCATAGTACAGACTCTGCCTGGTTTGCGTGGTTACCTGAAGACCTTGAGGATATTGTTATCCCTTAAAAAAACCGTGGGAATGTTGCCAGCATTTTGGCAACGATGCATACCGTTTGCCGATTATTACAGTAGGTTTTGAATAAGGTAATTATTATTGAATTTGTGTTTTTTTTATTGTACATTTTTTTTACAAAAAACTATAAATTGTACTTAACATTAAAGACTGCGGAAGCCTGAAGGGCTTATGAGCAGTCAATGAGTTCGGTAACTTATAATATTATGTATCTATATTTAAATATAATAAACTCGTATTATAAAAGAAAAAATAAAGGTATTAATTATCGTAGCGAAAAAATGAAATTTTACACTAAACTGCCCTTGTCGGACAATAACCGCGGAATTTTAGCGTATTCCTGCATAAATCTCTAAAACTCTTAATGGGCTAATCTTTAACGATATTAAGAACCATAATGATTTTGCCCGGAACCTTTCTTTTTTTTAATGGTAACAGTTTCAAGTACCTGGTGAGATATTGCGTATTAATTGGATTAAATTAACTTTACTTTACTTGAATACGATATTATATACATATATCTTACCGTAATTTTATCGTAATCGATGACGTAAAATAATTGAATATTGCTCTTACTATAATTACAATTTATGTAGTTATAAATTGTGGCACAGATAAGTCATAGTCTGTGCGACGAAAGAACGATGCGTTTTTCAATTATTGTTTTTGTTTACAATACGAACACTTTTTAACCAACTTTAAAAATGGAAGAGGTTATCATTTCGACTGTATCTTTTTATGTTTGTTACCTCAGAACTTTTGACTAGGTGAACCGATTAATAATTCTATTTTTATTTGAAATCTGGTGTTTTCCATGTTTACATTGTTAACACTTTTTTGACGTCTTTATTGTTAATACTTTTTTATGCTTTTTATAAAAATCTCCATACTCTAATATTACTGGTAATTATCAATGTGAATCTTTTGAAATGAGTTAATTTGATTTCACAACATTTAACTTAAGATCATAATTATATCTACTAACTTTTATTTTTACTAGCTACTTCCCGCGGCCCCTGTTCGAGTATTAGGCTCGGCTTTAGTCCTCGCCATAACCTGCCGTCTTTTTTAATGTAAATACCTTTTACAAAGTATTAGAAAACATTAAAAAATAGATGAATGAAATCGATGAAGCCGTTCTCAAGTTATAGCGTGACCAGGAGAAATAGGTTTATATTTAATAGTTTATATTTAATATTTATATATACATACAGGTAATGTTATATGTAACCTTAAACAATCAGATATTATAAAAAATAATCTACATACGAACAAGGCTTAAACTATTACGATTGAATCGCGATACCTCGATTGTATAAAGTAGGCACATACAGTATGGACACGTAATTGTGCTTCAGGCAATCGAGGTATTGCAACGAATAAAAACCTCAATTAAATAAAATCTTCCAAAGTAACTTACAAGGTACGAAACATATGCAACAATTCATTACCGAATTAGCAACATTTGACTTATATGAATTTTGGGCTAATAAATAAATTATTACCAGAAATATAATCTAGAAACAATAAAACAAACAGTAATTTACTTGCTATGTGTATATAATTGGTAGTATAAGTATGCTAAAAATAGGATATCTAGGAAAGACATTAATTCACAGAAACTGTATTAAAAAATATGTAAAAATTATATACAATATACTTTTTAACGTAACTTTCAACTACCAGCCATACGAGAATGGATCATATGCACATTAAACTAGTCACGAATTGGCGTGACTAAACTGATTTTATCTATCGTATCTTGTCATTAACGGGCTGTATTTTATCGATAATTACTTACTGTCTAATTTATTTTATTACCCCATCGGCAATCCACAATCGTATTGAATATGCCATAGTAAACTAAAATACCCGTAGGACTTAATACATATTATATTGAAGGCTTTGAAAGTATTAGCTGGTATTTAAGTTTAATCGCAAATATAATAATTTATGTGTGTAAAGTATATAGTGACCATACTGTTTATACTGTAATTATCAGATATTGTATATGCAGATGTACGATACGTTTATCTTAAAAAATCACAGATTTGTTTCTTTTCCTGTTGAAAAAAATATGAGGATTTTTTCCGTGATGTAATGTTTTAGCGAGCTTGTACCTCAAAAAAAGATCAGATAAGCCGCATGATGTTAGCGTATTTCTGAGTATGGTGGCTACACCCGCGGACAGCGGCTGGCTCTTTGAAATCTTTTTTTTGTTAGTAGCTGCACCTCGTGGTTTTACTCATATGATAAAAATATATGATGATGTGGTGAATCGTATAAAGGAGAAAGTTTGTGAGAGTGTTTGTATGTTTGTTCCTTCTTTACGCTCAAACGGCTGGAGTTGCGATTTAATTTGGCAAAGAGATATGTGAGGCGTTTGAAAACAGATAGGATACTTGTCACCATCATCCATCACTACGCTGGTGTAATCACCGCAGGCCGCAGCTAGTCTCACTAATATTATAAATGCGAATGTTTGGATAGACGGAGGTTTGTAACTTGATCACGCCAGAACTGATGAACAGATTTAAACGAAACTTATTAGGTTTAGATAAATGAGCAGCTGAAATAAAACACGGCTTTTTTATGTTACGATACGTTCCTGTAGTCTCGACATAAAGGCGCTTGGATGAACATCCCGGGTTTTTAGTGGGTATAAGGACTCCCACATAACCACCGTGCTCCCCCCGGGGGCGGTAGTATCTATTAAATATTTTCCCACCCTATAAATAACCTATAAATTGATGCCTTGTCATATGTGATCAAGGATTCTTATGCCATTTTATTCACGGGTGGCACATCTATTATTTTGAAGGTAGAGAGAAGAAAGCTATCTGTTAGAGTATGTATTAACTAATGTTTGTATTGTGTTCATGCTGCAAGCTCTTGAGTAAAACAATAAATAATATTAGTTAGGCCAAGCGCAAGTCCCTCCCGAGAGATACCGGAGTATTGAAGAAAACACATGTTTTACCCAATTGCGGAGAACCTTAAAGGGATGGTTTTGTGTTTGACCTGTATGTATGTATGGACGTTTCTATGTTCGCTCGTAGCTAGGCTACTCAATGGCTCAACTGAATTTGATAAATGGCAGGTCATTAGAATTGTCTTTATACATTTATTATATTTCAGTCATTATATTATTAGACATGCCTACTCTTAGAGTTCGTTGGGATCAACATGCTCTGCAATCATCAAGCTACATGTTCATCCACACACATTCATCTCTGTCCCCCCACCCTGCATGCGCCCTCTTCCCACGCTGCACCTTAGCCTTTGCCTCAGCTCAGGCCCCGCTTAATATGCCCCTTGCTTATCTAGTCTGCGTTCTGTAGGTCATTGCCGTCTTTGGCCTAATTTTTCAGGGACGAACATGCTTGAATATTTGGAAATCTTTGGTTACTCTTAACTCAGAATGTTTACAACTTCCTGGGACACAGTAGTTAGATATCAATTGTATGCAAGCTTGTGCATGTGTGTTTATATTACAACACCTTTTTGTTACACGCTAATTACGTAGGTCTACTATATGGAGATCGCCGACGTTGCAGATGCACCGATAATTATTGAACACATTTAATTCGCCGACGCAGCAATGACGTCAATCGGACACTGCGTGTTAAATCTATTTGTAAGAATAAGCATTCCATATTTCTATTTCGAAGCGGAATGGTTATTCATTAGGAAATAATTGTAAATTAGTTTTATTCTTTTTAATTAATTAAATATATTAATTCACTTCGGTTTTTTCGATCTTCTAACTGCCGTTTACGTAATTGGCGCAGTCGGTAGGATATCCACGGGAACACGTCAGGACTCCATCTCACATCGATAACCAGGACGCTAAAACTCCCGGGTGGCTGTCAAGCACCGTTTTGGATATCTGAACTTACGGACCAGCGGCAGGACAGAGGAGAATCTAGCAATCGATTCACAGAAGAAAACCAGAGATAAAATATATGTAAGTACACTTGAATTATTCTCGTGTGTTGCTCCTTTTGAATCTTAAACCTTCAAGATTTACCATCCCAGAGCCTCTAGTTCGCGGGAACCTGAATCACGCCAGGCCCGCCAGCGAACAGTAGATAGTAATAGAGATATAGTTGTAGATAATTTAGAAATAGATAACTCAATTTTAAACATGTCTCACGACCCGGACACAATCTTCAAGGCCCTCCGCCTTGTCCCGGATTTGGATGGCAACCCTAACGTGCTCACACGTTTCGTCAAATTCTGTGACTCATTAGCGACTAAGTACCTAAGTGACGCGGCCGGAAGTTAATTTTCCAACTTATGTTTGTTGAACGGAATTTTAAATAAAACAACTGGAACCGCTGCATGTACTATAAACTCTAACGGCATACCAGAGAGTTGGCTAGGTATCCGAACTGCGTTAATAAATGACTTTTCGGATCAGCGTGACGAAACGGCACTGTACAATGACCTTTCTTTAGCTGCACAGGGCACAAAATCACCACAAGAATTTTATGACCATTGCCAAACTCTGTTCAGTACACTTATGACATATGTAAGCTTACACGAGCCTATACACACTACTATAGAGGCGAAGCGTGAATTATACAAAAAGGTTACAATGCAGGCTTATGTTCGTGGTCTTAAAGAACCCTTAGGTTCTCGTATTAGATGCATGCGCCCTGCGACAATCGAGAAGGCGCTTGAATATGTCCAAGAAGAGCTTAACATCATGTACTTACAATTGCGAAACGAAGGCTCTAGAAATTCGCAGACCCCTAAGGTCTCACCCGCGCTTCCCGCTATACCTTATATACCACCGCGACCTCAGAACTTCCAGGCACCGATGCCTGTCTGGCCCGCACCTGTAGGCATGCGCCCCATGCGGCCCCCGCCTCAACCTTTTAAATTTGCTGAGCCAAAAGCATATCGTATGCCAACTAATACGCAACGAATGTTCGCTGCACCGCCGCCTAACTATAACCCACGTAGTAACGTTTTTCGGTTACCACCCCGAAATGTTCTGTCCCAAACTCAAGGCCCTCAGCCTATGAGCGGAATTCAGCGTTTCACTCCTAAACCGCTGCCCCCTACTAAAATGCTTACTGGACATGACTGGAATAAGCATGGTAACCCACCACCGTCTAATTATTTTAAATCGCGCGAAATGCATATGAATGAATGCGCGGCTCATAATGACTCGTATTACAATTACTACGAACCGGAGTACAATTACGACACTGATTATAACTATAGTGATTTTGCCACCGGTTTCGCTTGTGACTCGACTTATCATGACATGACTTTTAACAACCAAGTATCTGACGATTATCAACCACAGGCAGGAACTAGTCATGATGAACAGGATTTTCAGGTGGTTTCGAATTCACCAAAACCAACATAGAATTAAACCTTCAAACGCAGAGGCAATTGCCTTATATTCAGATTGCAGACCCCCCATTAAAACTACTTTTAGACACTGGGGCTAACCAATCTTTTATCAGCCCCGAGGCCGTAAAAAAAATTTTTAGAATATCCTCTCAATTTTGATCCATTCGAAGTAACCAACATACACGCGACAAGTAAAAATAACTGCTCTATTACTTTACCGTGTTTTGCAGAGTTCAGTGAACCTGATAGTGTTAAACTTTTTATATACAGGTTTCATGATTATTTCGACGGGCTCATAGGTTTATATTTGCTACGTAACTGGGAGGCCCGAATCGATCTGAGAGAAGGTCAACTTTTAACACGGACCGCTGTGAACCCTATTCGGATGTACAACTCATGTAATGTGAACTTGTATGAAGATATCATACCAGCGGGGACTTCTAAAGTAATTCGCATCCCCGTAGATTCTAGTGACGGTGATGTTTTCATTACGGAGCAAGTCCTTTGTAATTGCATAGTTCATGAATGTGTTACCACTGTCACTAATAATCGCAGCTATTTAGAAGTCGAGAACCCGACACCGAACGATATAATATTCTCGCTCGATTGGCCAGCTCACGCGGAATTATTTAATACCGAGTGCACGCGTACGCAGCTACCGTCGACCCGCGCACAAGATGTTACTTCAAGGTTACGTACTGACCACTTGAACGAAGAAGAAAAGGCTAATTTGATAGCTCTTTGCTCGAAATATTCGGATGTTTTTTTTTATATTGAAGGTGAAAATCTAACATTCACGAACCAAATAAAACATCACATCCGAACAACCGATGAAATACCGGTTCACACAAAGAGTTATCGGTACCCTTTTGTACATCGACAAGAGGTTAGCGACCAGATCAATAAAATGTTAGCTCAAGGCATTATTCGACCCTCCGAGTCCGCGTGGAGCTCACCAATATGGATAGTTCCGAAAAAGACGGACGCCTCGGGCAAACAAACTTTAGAAAGCTCAATGAAAAGACCATTGACGACAAGTATCCTATCCCTAACATAGCAGATGTTTTGGACAAATTGGGGAAGTGTCAGTACTTTAGTACCCTGGACCTGGCCAGTGGCTTCTACCAGGTTAAAATTGATCCCACCGATATTCAGAAGACCGCTTTCAATGTGGAACATGGTCATTTTGAGTTCCTCCGAATGCCAATGGCATTGAAGAACTCACCTTCCACATTCCAAAGGGTTATGGATAATATGCTTGCCGTGGCGGTGCCGGCTTAGAATAGCACCCCCCCAACTCTACCCGTGGGTGCCGTAGAAAGCGGCTAAGGGATAACAAATCAGAAGGTGGGCAGCAGCACCTTCCCAGTCAAACACACACAAACTGCGCTCGCCAACCCGCCTGCCAAGCGTGGCGACTATTGGCAAAAACCCCTTATGGATTGGACAAAAAGAACCAGGCCCCCAGTCCCCGGCAGCCCCGCTATTCCTGGCTACGGTAGCGGCCACGGTAATGGTGGGGCAGGGGGTGCTAAGAATCCCCGGCAGACGCCCGGCTACCACACCCAACGACGACGACTGGCCCTGGTAACACACAACATACGCACGATGAGGACAGACGAGAAGATATATGAGCTGGAAGAAGAAATGAGTAAGCTACACTGGGACATTGTAGGGTAATCTGAAGTCCGTAGAGCGGGTGAGGACACGATAACCCTAAAATCAGGTAACCTACTCTATCACCGGGAGGGCGACCAACAGTCCCAAGGTGGTGTCGGGTTTCTCGTCCACAAGTCCCTTACTAACAACATAGTTAAGATCGATAGCGTTTCCAATAGGGTCGTATACCTAATACTCAGAGTACCCAAACGATATTCGCTGAAGGTCATTCAGGTATACGCACCGACGAAGTCGCACCTGGATGATGAGGTGGAGGATATGTATGAGGACATTAGTCGGGCCATACATACCTCTGAAACGCACTTTCTAGTTGTTATGGGGGACTTCAACGCGAAGTTGGGTAAGAGAAGCGAGGATAAGTCGAAAAAGAGGCAATTTGGCTATGGACAACGGAACCGTAGGGGACAGAGGTTGGCCGACTTCCTGGAGGAAGAGGGACTCTTTATGATGAAGTCTTTCTTTTAGAAGCCACCTCACAGGAAATGGACCTGGCTGTGTCCCGATGGTTCCACGAGAAATGAGATTGACTTCATTATGACCACCAAAAGGCAAATATTCACTGATGTCTCCGTGATCAACAGGGTTAAAACCGGTAGTGATCACCGAATGATAAGAGGCACGGTGAATATTAATGTCAAACTGGAGAGGTCTCGTCTGATGAAGTCTACGCTCCGACCCACTCGTGCCCGTATTCAAGACCCCGAGAGCTTTCAACTTGAGCTATCCAATCGCTTCGATTGCCTTGAGAACATCGCTTCAGTGGACGAGATCAATAACAGGTTAGTAGAAACTGTCCATACAGTGGGTTCCAAGTACTTTAAACCCCACCGTACAGATAGGCCACAGAAACTCTCCAACGATACCCTCAACCTCATGGCTGAACGACGCTCATTGAAACTGCAGTCTTCGGATGATGCTGAAGCATATAGGCTGCTCAATAGACGAATATGGAAGTCCTTGCGACACGACATCCGGATCTTTAATACAAACCGTATTAAAGAGACAAGAAAAGGCTATAGTACCATAGACCACATCCACACGCTACGGCAAGTTATACAGAAGACCGAAGAGTATAACTTGCCTCTTTGTCAAGCGTTTGTGGACTATGAGAAAGCCTTTGATTCGATCGAGACGTGGGCAGTGCTTGAGTCTCTCCAGCTGTGCCTTATTGACTATCGGTATATTGAAGTGCTGAAGTGTTTGTACAAAAACGCCTACCTGTCAGTCCGAGTGCAGGAGCAGAGTTCGAAGGCAATTCCATTGCAAAGAAGCGTGAGACAGGGAGACGTTATATCTCCGAAACTGTTCACCGCTACATTGGAAGACGCCTTCAAGCTTCTGGAATGGCAAGGACTTGGCATCAATATTAACGGCGAATACGAGTACATCACTCACCTTCGATTTGCCGACGATATTGTAGTCATGGCAGAATCCATGGAAGACCTCAGTACAATGCTCGAAGGCCTCCATCGAGTTTCCCAACGGGTAGGTCTTAAGATGAACATGGACAAGGCGAAAATTATGTCTAATGCCCATGTTGTACCTACCCCAATATCAGTTGGGAACTCAGTTCTTGAAGTTGTTGACGAGTACATCTACCTGGGACAGACAGTCAAACTAGGCAGGTCCAACTTCGAGAAAGAGGTCAATCGTCGAATCCAACTCGGCTGGGCAGCGTTCCGGAAACTTCGCGAAGTCTTCTCGTCAAAAATACCTCAGTGCCTCAAGACAAGAGTCTTCGACCAATGTGTGTTACCAGTGATGACTTATGGCGCTGAAACGTGGTCTCTTACTATGGGCCTCATAGAAAAGCTCAAAGTCGCACAACGAGCTATGGAGAGGGCTACGCTCGGGGTTTCTCTACGTGATCGAATCAGAAATGAGGAGATCCGTAGAAGAACGAAAGTCACCGACATTATTACAGCCCAGAAGATTAGCCAGTTGATGTGGCAGTGGGCAGGGCACATAGCACGTAGATCAGATGGCCGATGGGGCCGAAAGGTTCTGGAGTGGAGACCACGTACCGGCAAGCGCAGCGTAGGTCGTCCACCGACACGGTGGACAGACGACTTGAGGAAGGTCGCAGGACGACGTTGGATGCAGGCCGCTTCCAACCGGTCCTTTTGGAAAATCATGGGGGAGGCCTATGTTCAGCAGTGGACGTCCTACGGCTGAGATGATGATGATGATGATGGATAATATCCTCAGAGGTCTCCAGAACCAGATCAACTTGGTATATCTGGATGACATAATAGTATTTAGTACCTCACTGCAGGAGCACATAACGAATCTTCAGAAAGTGTCCAAGGACTCAGGGAATCCAACTTCAAGATACAAATGGACAAGTCCGAGTTCTTGAAGCTGGAAACAGCCTACTTGGGTCACATTATTAGCAGCGAGGGTGTAAAACCTAACCCTGACAAAATAGAGGCAATACAGAAGTATCCGATGCCTAAAACTCCTAAAGAAATTAAACAGTTTTTAGGTCTCTTAGGATACTATCGAAAATTTATACCAGATTTTTCACGTATCACTAAACCCTTGATACAGTGCTTAAAAAAGGGTAAGAAAATTGCCTTTGACCCTGACTATGTCAAAAGTTTTGAACAATGTAAGACGTTACTGACAAATGACCCGATACTCAAATACCCTGACTTCAACAAAGATTTTATTCTAACTACTGACGCTTCAAACGTAGCTATAGGTGCCATTTTATCACAAGGCCCCATAGGAGCCGATAAACCTATCTCTTATGCATCTCGTACACTCAATGATAGCGAACTTAACTACAGTACCATTGAGAAGAAGCTATTGGCTATAGTTTGGGCCACGAAATACTTCAGACCATACTTATTCGGACGGAAGTTTAAAATCTTGACTAACCATAAACCATTACAGTGGATGATGAATTTGAAAGAGCCAAATTCACGTCTCACAAGATGGCGACTTCGACTTAGTGAATATGACTTCACCGTCATATACAAAAAAGGCAAAAATAACACTAACGCTGATGCCTTGTCTCGTATAGAGATCAATACTAAAGAGTCTAGGACATTGTTCGAAGATATCGAAGAATTAAACTCTATTTTAGGCATTCCATCTGAATCCATACAGGGTAACCCATCTAACTCGCTACCCGCTCATCAAGCGAACTCCTCGACAGAAACAGTGCACACCAGCAACGAAAATCTTATACTAGAGATCCCTATTACAGACGAACCTTTTAACAAATTTAACCGACAGATACATTTCAGCCTTGTTAGTGACGTGAAAAAACGGCCCATAATAACTAAACCGTTTGACACGCACACACGTATAAGTATTCAATTATCAGAGTCGAATCTAGAGAGTGACGTAGTAAACGCAGTTAAAGAGTACGTCAATCCGAAAGTCAAAACTGCTATCTTAATTAATCCTCCTTTGGCTATGTATTCAATAATTCCAATCTTGCAAGATAAGTTCAGAAGTTCATCATTGAATCTTGTCTTAGCAAAAGTAGAGTTAGAAAATGTTAAGGAGTACCTTCGGCAACAAGAGATAATCCGCCATTATCACGATGGTAAAACAAACCATCGCGGAATCACTGAGTGCCATTTAGCTTTGTCTCGCAAATACTATTGGCCAAAAATGAAGGACCAAATAGCGAAATATATAAGTGAGTGTACCATATGCGGACAAGCAAAATACGACCGAAACCCAGTCAGACCTCAATTTAATATTGTGCCACCATCCACTAAGCCCTTTGAAATTGTTCACATGGACTTATTCACCGTACAGAGTGAGAAATATGTCACTTTTATAGATGTCTTCACCAAATACGGCCAAGCATATCATTTGCGTGACGGAACAGCTATTAGCATATTGCAAGCACTTTTACAGTACTGTACCCATCATGGTGCTCCTATAACTATTATTACTCATAACGGAACTGAGTTCACCAATCAGCTGTTCATGGAGTTTACACGACTCCATAAGGTCAATCATCATAAAATATTAGCTCACTCACCTAACGACAACGGTAATATTGAACGCTTTCATTCCACACTCTTAGAACATCTTAGAATTCTAAAATTACAGCACAAAGACGAGCCTATAGTAAATCTCATGCCATACGCTATTATTGCCTACAACAGTTCCATACATAGCTTTTCAAGATGCCGACCGTTTGACTTATTGACCGGACATTTTGACCCTAGAGACTGCAATGACATTGACATAACACAGCAACTGTTACAACAGTATACCCAAGTTCATAGAGACCGTATGAAACAGGTTTACGATATTATCAATTTCTCATCACTTGTTAATCGCACTTCACTAATCGAGAACAGAAATAAAAATAGAGAACCCGAGAAGGAATATGCACCTCAACAGCAAGTCTTTGTAAGAAATCCTCTTGCCAATCTACAAAAGACCGCCCCTCGATATACTCAATATACTAATAAGCATTCCATATTCCTATTTCGAAGCGGAATGGTTATTCATTAGGAAATAATTGTAAATTAGTTTTATTCTTTTTAATTAATTAAATATATTAATTCATTTCGGTTTTTTTTCGATCTTCTATCTGCCGTTAACGTAATTCGCTGTATATATATTATTATGACGCTACAAAATAATGTTATGTCAGGATTGGAACGCACGGAATGATGTATGTCGAGCCAGAATCTTTTCTACCTTACAATTACGATATATATATATCTTTTCCCGATAAATTCAATAATCTCTATCAACTATCGATAGCCATCCTGCCTTCGTGTGGAGCGTGCGTCATTAACCGTAGTATGTGATATCTATACGACACTGTATGATAATGGCTAAGTGATATTTCTATTATTGGAAGACAGGCTGCCGTTTGACCGCTATTTCTAGTATTATGAGATAAAACGGTCTGTGTCGATTCCGCCTGAAGACTTGTCCATTTGTGGAAAGACGACAGCTCCCTAATTTGCAGAAGCATATGCTCAAGCACAATATCACTATGCCGTTCCAAGATACAAATTAATTCTGATTCCGGTAGTGGTTCCTTCATTTCAGTATTACTTAATTTGTATTATATCTGTATGATACTCAAAGTAAGGTCTTATTTAGTGACACTATTTTTTTAATTATATGGCAATAAAAATTTCGTCTTAACATTAAGATTATTAACATGTATTTCTGCGAAGTAACGCCTGAGGCAAAAAGTATCTATATTTGTATCAGGAATAGTATCCGATTAGGAGTTGATGTTAAAACGTGCCTACAAACGTACAATAATAACTAATATAACAAAAGTACAAAATAGTCATCCTTGCCAACATCACACATAAAAAACCCAATTACATCATTAAAGGGGTATGCAGAAATGTAATAACACCTAAGTACACGTTGTCAGTTATGTTCTTGGTCTCATTACAGTAGATATAAGTAACCTCCTGACATAAGGGGCATGTCTATTGCCATCTTATCATTTAATCGGCTTTACGTAAACTCGTTGCAGTTCAATGGAACCGGGTGTTTATTAAATTATAGAATAGTCATGTTATGCGTATACAGAGCCGCAGGGCGCATCTATCCTATAATAATTGTTACCTATATCATTTTAATTTCTGATTCGGGGAAACGTTTCTATAATTACTGAGGTGTATATCCAAAGAATAAACCGCAGTATGTAGTCATTCTCTATTTGGAGTTCGAAATGAAACCAGATGTACAAACAAGAAGAGAACACTCGTACTGATAATATTATGTTTTGTTTTCGATGTTACCTACATTAACAATCTGAATGTTTTTATAACGATCCGAGCAAATATCACTGAGGAGTACCAACGTTGTAACAGAAACGGGAAAACCTTGCGCACACACGTTTATTATATAGTAAATAATTTGTAAAAATATAATTGTGCAAACAATAATTCTGTTTATTTCTTTATACATATTAAAAAAAATACAAAATTACTTCAGTGGCTACAAGCTTAAAATGTTACCAGTTGATGCCTAATATGTTATTAGATTCCAATTAACAAGGCCGTTTGGGTACTTTTTGCGGATGTTTATAAATTCAATTTATTTCCCATCCCAAATTAATCCCAAAGAACAAGCGTACGAAGCCGCTGGCAGGCTAACTGCTCATATTAGAGAATAGCTTCGGCCAACAGCTTCGTCTGTGTGGGATACACTACCACGATCCCTCGGGAACTACTCGTTGTTAACAGAATAGACTATGTTAATTTAATGTTTCAGGCGTTACTTTGCGGAAATTCATTTTGAAAACGATCTGGTCGGTTAGCGCTCGGCGAGTCACCATCTCCCGAGGATGCCGTATAGAGGCGAAACACGTATCGAAGTGTTTTTGGTTTATTGGGTTGTTTTGTGTGTTGCTTCTGTATACTTCCAATTAGCATTTTATTCGTGACGGAGGGCGGTGCACACTGCATCTCTGCCATAAGCATTTTTTCAGCGGAAGTGTCACTAAATATTTGTTTAAGTATCGTTTTTAACAGCCTATGTGTTAACCCTGCCCATACATTTCCAAAATCCGTTAAGAAGTTTCAGAGTGAAGAAGTTATTCATTCACTTTCAAACTTTTGTATGTATTACCTATAAGAGTGAGAAAGCGACATAAGGTTCATAGAATGTATAAAAAACTTATCGAGGTAACAATCAAACAAATAGAAAATCATGTTTCTATTCTTGCCACAAGTACTTCTGGATGGCGGGAAAAACATCTAACAATATCTATTATCCGATGTCCGCTCGTAACTACTCAACGCCTCAACAAATCTACCTGAGTATTTAGGCTGAACAAAGGAGAAAGCATGCTTTTTGTAAATTAATGTCGCAAGTAAGTAAGGAGTTGTAAGTTAGATTTAAAAAAAATGTCAAAGTTTCAGACGATTTGTGCATGGAAAATAAAAAATTAAAAGTATCGCATAACAAAATAAATCATTGGGGACTGCCGATAGAAGTGAAAACTATTCGTTTTATTTTTAAGACGCACAATCAACAACAATAGGTACATTATTGCGCCTAAAGAAGATTTTACTTAAATATTACTTTATCTATGACAAACCATTCGGCGACGGTGATGCCAGTTTCTTGATTTTTCTTCAGACAAAAAGCGTTACATTCGGTGACGAAGACACGTGTTCCTTGATTCTTGTTCACCCAAAATGGGCCCAACGCGCCTAAAGAATGTTCACTTCAAAAAAAGTTAAGCGTAGGACCGGACAGGTAGCACCCGGAAATAAAATACGGCTCAACTGATTTTGATAAATGAAACGTCAGTAATCGCCTTGACGGTGCGAGTGTCACGCGAGTGGGCTCAAAATCTCAGATTTTTATTGCAGGCTGATTATTTTCGTAGATCGGTTATTGAACTTTTATTATTGTTTTCTTGTTTACTATATTTATATAATTTAATGCTTACTGAAGGTTGTTTCTGAAATTGTTATTTAAAACCAATAGGATATACATAACGTTACGATATAAAATATCGCACATCACATCTACTTACAACTAATTAATAAATAATTATACATCGTTGTAGGAGAATTAAAAAACAATTTCACGAAATTCTCTAACAGCTCCTCCATTATTGAATCTCGTGAAATACGTATTTCACCTTTCATCGATAGCATGCCTACTCAGGGAAATTCTATTTTACGGAACATTACATAGCCCAATTTAAAAGACTTTGTTCGCACCCAAGCAGATCTAAAAGACTCAAGCAAATTTGTTCTTAAACAGCTCACCTCTTAAGTTTAATATTCCAGTTCAAATATATAAACCAGTGACTTTAGGTCATTGGAGACAGTTAACTTTAAACAATGAGTTGCTGTAGTATACTTAGTCTAAAACTAATATTGAGATAATGTAATATGTTATATAATTAGCTTTTCGAGGTCGATATAATTTATTGCTACAGTCTACAGTCTTGATTAAACCGCTTGTTATTGGAGCTTACCTCGTACGTAACAGCTCAGATAGGTTCAGTTTAAACTAACATTTCCGCGGTTACCACTTGGTTTCATGGGTTGGTTACCTCATGAGAGGAAACTTCTGTGCACTGTTGCACCCGGAGCCAAAACAATACGACATTTCATTTATTTTTCAAATCAATATAAGCGCATAATATTATAAAAAACACATTTGTTTTTACCCAAACCGTCATTTTGTGACGTCAGAGCTTCCATGGTCTATTGCAATATGACGTAAAGTTTTGGCCATAAGAAAGCAGCCCTTGTTCTAGCAGTAGAGCCCTATTGATTGCATATTAATTAATTCATGAAGAGGATTTATTTTTATAACATTAAATTTAACTTTTTATAACATAAATTATTCGTAGTACCTATATAAGTGGGAAAATGCTCGCAGTGGAGTTTGCTTTGTCGTTCTCAACTGATCAACAATCTTAAGCAATCTTTGCTGCAATCTTAACTTAGATGGATAACCCATGACATTATAACCTAAGTTACTCCTTAATTCACAAGTCATGGCAAACCACCGACCCGGCTTGTTTGTCTTAGACCAACAGTCGTTATGTTATATCAGAGGCATTTGCGCAGCCTGAAAACTTGAATGTTGTAAAGTTGGGCACTACTAGTGCTCAACCCTGCGTAGTTTGTGCCACACTAGCCAAGCTTCACTAGGCCATATGGTGGATTGGGGTGCTAGGTCAGATTACCTCCTCGTGTGCCCGAGTGCTGCTAGTCCTCTTGGATACGGTTTATCCCGGGGGAGGAGCAGTATTTCGAGACGGTGCATCCTGGGCAACGGTTAACAACTTCTCTTCACGGGATCTCGTTGACCGTTGGCGAAAGATCTGACACGGTGGGCTCCTCCGCGTGTCCCTATGAAGCTAGCATAGGGCACAGTGGACGGGGCAAGGGGCGGCTGGTTCGGTGGAGCTATCCCCGAGAAGAGGGCTGTGAAGCCCATGGAGCGGCAGTGGGGTCATCTTCGGCCACCCTGTCGGGCTAAGCTTGGGGCAGCTGTCTGACGGCAGCTGCAGTGGACCTGCGGGTCGTGGGATGGCAGACCTTTAAGGCCTGCGGCGCGGCAGGGAGGGTCAACTCGGCCACCTTGTCGGGCAAATAATGGGAGAGTAGCTGTTTTACTGCAGTTGCAGAGGACCTTCGGGTCGTGGGATGGCGGGCCTGCAAGGCCCGCGGCGCGGCAGGGAGGGTCAACTCGGCCACCCTGTCGGGCTTCTGGCTTCTCCGAATCCTACGGTTTGGTGCCCGCTTATGGGATGCATGGTCGGGGGGAACTCGGCCTCTAGGGCACCACAACAAGGGGACCTCACCCCTTAAAAATGGAAAAAAAGCAACATGGAAAATACGGCGAATGATAATATTCCCCAGGTGGGTAAATCCCACCCTCCGACAGGAGGCTGCCCCGACGTATCTGGGGGGGGCAACATCCGCCTCGTGGGCTCCGGCCCACGTACTAACGACCACAGCAATCTCAAATTGGACTCTGAAAATGCAAGTGAATTGGTAGCACGCGCATCTTTGTGCGGCATAAAGGAGGTGAGAGTTCTTCTGGAGCGTACCCCGGATATTGCACTTGGTGCGACTGAGATACGCTCGAAGAACTCCATAGTAGAAGTTGAAGCCACTGGTGGCTCTCCCGCATCCTCTTTGGGCACGGGTGGGTCCCCACTGGCTGTGGAGAATGAGCTCGGCGACTTCCATCCCAACATGTCGGAGTCTGACTCCGATATGAGTTGTGTGACAGTGTCGTCTCGCGGCTCTGGAGCTTCGCTGTCCCGCTCACTGCGAAAGCGCCGGAGAAATGGGGAGGAGGAAGACTTGGGGGACTCCTTACCGTCACCCAAGCTCCCTGCACGGCGTGGAAGAGGGCGTACGACTACGACTGGCGCCGAGAGAAAGGCAGCCTCACAGGAGGCTTGCGAGGTAGAAAATGGGTGGGCAACAACAGCCGCCCAATTCAGGAAAGTTCGTCCACCTGAACCTACATCTGTATCCCTTGGTGAACAGGATACGGCTCAGCTGGAGGCATTGGTGTTGGCCTCGGTTAACACGATTCTGACAGTGGCTACCACATCAAAGAATCTCAAGGGCACGAACGTTAAGGCCCTCAAGGACGCCGCGGCAACGATAAAGGCGTCCTTCCAGGAGTCAAGGGCCCGCTCGATGTCCGAGGAAGTAGCCCTCCTGGTGAAGGCCAACGAAAGGCTGGTAACGGAGGTCAAAGTCCTCCGTCGTGAGATGGAGCAGATGCGGGCTCTCAGAACAGAGCCGGCAGCTAGACAGGGGCCTACCACAGAAGAGCTGACGCGGACAATCATGGTACAAGTTGGCACCATGATGATCGCCCGACTCGAGAACCTGGAGGAGAGGCTCCTCCCGGAAGTACGGGTGAGACCTCCCCTGGCTGCTGATAGGAAAAAGGAGTCAATGGGTGCTGTGGCAGCGAGCACTACGCCCAAACCCAAACCCCGAGGGGAAGCACCTGCCGCGTCGGCACGTGTTGGGGCAGAAAGCACTGCACCTACACCCAAGCCCCGAGGGAAAGGGAAAGCGGGTACTACACCGAAGGCGACAGCTGGCAAAGCAGAGTCCCGCCCATTGTCTGCTGCTGCAGAGCCAGAGTGGACGAAAGTGGTGAAAAGGGCTCCAGCAGGAGGCAACGCAAGAGGGTAGCAGGACCTCGGGAGTCAAGTCCTACTCCATCGGTGCGAGCGCAGCCGCAGAAACCGGCGCCAAAGCCCGCAAATGCGAAGGCACCCAAAATCCGGCCTCCACGTACTGCAGCTGTGGTTCTCACACTGCAACCAGGGGCGGCGGAGAAAGGAGTCACCTACGCAAAGGTGTTGGCGGAGGCAAAAAGCCGCATCAACCTTGGGGTCCTAGGTGTGCCACCCCTGAGAATCAGGACTGCGGCCACCGGCGCCCGCATCCTTGAAGTTCCGGGTGTGGACAAGGGCATAAAGGCGGACTCCCTGGCTGAAAAGCTTCAAGAGGTGTTCCAGGGGTCTGAGGTGAGAGTATCGAGACCAGTAGCCACTGCAGATCTGCGTGTGAGTGGTCTCGACGACTCAATCACCCCTGATGAGCTGGTGGATGTGATAGCCAGTACTGGCGGCTGCGCTCCATCGGCTGTCAAAGCCGGAGCGATCAGGAGAGGCGCTGGTGGAATGGGAGCCGCATTTGTGCGGTGCCCCATGACAGTAGCCGCAAAGATACGGGACAGTGGAGGCCGGCTTCTGATTGGTTGGGTGGCGGCACAGGTCCGGGTTCTAGAAGCTCGACCCCGCCGCTGCTACCGTTGCCTTGCACTTGGCCACGTTGTGGCCCAGTGCAAGTCCGAGGTTGACCGCAGTGATGAGTGTTATCGCTGCGGTCAAAAAGGCCATAAGGCCAATGAGTGCTCTGCCGCTCCTCGCTGCACCCTCTGTGCTGCAGCGGGTAAGGCGGCGGACCACCTTTCCGGGGGCAAGGCTTGCGCCAAGCCCCCGGCTAAAATAAGGAGAAAGCGCAAGGCTGCTGCGTCTGAGGCTAAGGCCAAGACGCAGCCGCCTGGCCCTAATACGGGGCAGGTGGTGCGCATGGAGGAAAGTTAGTTATGGCCCTGACTTTCCTTCAGGCTAACATCAATCACTGCGCCAATGCTCAGGCTCTTCTGCTGCAGACCTTGGCGCAGCGATTAATTAAGGTGGCGGTGATTTCGGAGCCATACTAGGTCCCACCCAGATCTGAGTGGGTAGGGGACCTTGATGGCTTGGTGGCAATCACCACCCAATCACCGGCCCACTCCCCTTCACTCGAAGGAGTGACGAGGGGCAAGGGATTTGTCGCAGCTAGAGTAGGACATGCTTTGGTCGTGGGGGTCTATCACTCCCGCAACAGACCCCTGCACGAGTTCGAGACCCTCCTCGGCGAGGTAGGGGCCATCATTGCTCAGGCCCGCCCCCGCCCCGCGATCGTCCTTGGGGACTTCAACGCCAAATCCACGGCGTGGGGCTCCCCGACGACGGATCCGCGGGGCCGCACGGTACTGGAGTGGCTGACTGAGTTTGGTCTATGCATATTAAACCGCGGGACGGAGAACACTTGCGTCCGTCAGCGGGGTGGCTCAATCGTCGACTTGACGCTTACCACCCCAGACCTCGCCTGCTATATACGCGACTGGCAGGTGCTGGTGGACGAGGAGACGCTTTCCGATCACCGGTATATTCGGTTCAGCGTCTCCTCGTCCCTGACGGACACAGTGAGAGAAGGATTGCGTGAGATCGGCCCGCGATGGGCCCTGAAGCACCTCAACGCTGAAGTGCTGCAGGAAGCGACCATCGTCTTTGCATGGAGTTACTCTCCTCCAGGGCAGGTCCCAGTGGACATGGACTTAGCAGCGGACGGGCTGTGCGAGGCCATGTCAGTCATATGTGATGCTGCGATGCCGCGCGCACGAGCCCGTCAGCCCAGACGACAAGTCTACTGGTGGTCGGAGGAGATTGCCGAACTACGCCGACACTGCGTGATGAGGCGCCGCCGATACCAGCGGTATCGGAGGCGAAGGCGGCGGGAGAGTGAGGTGTCACAGTCTCTTTACGCCGCTTACCGCGAGGCTTCGAGGGCACTGAGCGTGGCAATCGATGAGGCCAAAAAGCAGGCTTGGGAACAACTGCTGGCGGGGCTTGATCGTGACCCGTGGGGCCGCCCGTATAACTGGGCGAGGCAAAAGCTCCGCCCTTGGGCGCCACCCACCACTGCCACGCTCCAGCCAGTTGTACTCCAGAGGGTGGTTGAGGGCTTGTTCCCCGGTGCACCGGGGACTGAATTCACGCCTCCCACCGCGATACTGGCCTCGTCGAGCAATCCCAATGTGACTGAGGACGAGCTTACCCCCATCTCAGCCGGAGAGATGGGTGCTGCAATACTCAGAATGAAGGCCAAGAACACGGCACCTGGGCCTGATGGCATACCAGGTCGTGCTTGGGCCCTCTCCTTTGAGCACCTGGGACCCCACCTGAAGGCCCTGTTTGACAGGTGCATAAGGGAGGGAAAGTTCCCCAAACGGTGGAAGAGGGGCAAGCTCGTCCTCTTAAGGAAGGAGAACCGTCCCGCGGATGAGCCCTCGGGCTACCGCCCGATTGTGCTGCTTGACGAGGCGGGCAAACTGTTGGAGCGTGTTGTCGCTGCCCGCCTCGTTAAGCACCTTGAGACGACAGGGCCCGACCTGGCTCCTACTCAGTTCGGGTTCCGGAGAGGCCGATCGACGCTGGACGCCATATCCTGCGTCCGCAGCCTCTCCGAGGAGGCGAGCTCCAGTAGTAGCGTGTTACTCGCTGTGTCGTTGGACATAGCCAACGCTTTTAACTCGCTGCCCTGGAGCACGATACTCGGAGGACTGGAACACCACCGAGTGCCCCGGTACCTCCAAAGCCTCGTCGGGGACTATCTCTCCAACAGAGAGGTAGTCTTCCCTACGATGAACGGAGAGGGACAAAGTCCCATGTCGTGCGGCGTTCCACAGGGGTCCGTTCTAGGCCCTCTTTTATGGAACATCGGATACGACTGGGTGCTTCGTGGCGCTAACCTCCGTGGCGTCGGCATCGTTTGTTATGCCGACGACACATTGGTTACTGCCCGGGGAAAGACGTATTCGGAGGCGTCGATTCTGGCCACTGCTGCTGTCGCGACAGTCGTGGCCAGAATCCGGAGGCTAGGTTTGGTGGTGGCGCTCCATAAGTCCGAGGCCATATATTTTTACGGCCCCCGACGGGCGCCACCGGCAAACTCTGCCATAGTGGTGGGAGGAACCTCCATTCCAGTCAGGACGACGCTGAAGTATCTCGGCGTCGTCCTTGACAGCAAGTGGAGGTTCGAGGCGCATATGCGGCAGCTGTCCCCCAAACTTTTGGGGACAGCTGGCGCATTGAGTCGCCTTCTTCCGAACACCAGAGGAGGAGGAAGTAGCTGCCGCCGCCTCTATACAGCGGTGGTTAGCTCCATGGCCCTCTATGGTGCTCCCATATGGGCGGGATCCCTGCGGCGCAATGGGATAGCCGTCCTGCTGGCGGCCCAGAGAGTTATGGCGGTGAGGGTATGTCGCGGATACCGAACACTCTCACATGAGGTGGCGTGTGTCCTCGCCGGACTGCTCCCATGGGACCTTGAGGCGGATGTCCTGGCCTCGGTCTATCAGCGCAGAGCGCAAGCGCGGGAGCGGGACGAGCGACCGGCACCGCGGGAGGTGGCGCATTGGCGTGATCGGGCCAGGGCGTCAGCTCTTGCCACATGGAAGGATAGGCTTCTTGCAGGGCCCACACAGAGGGGGGCCGGCGCTCAACGACTCCTTGAAGCGATCCGGCCTGAACTTGAAGAGTGGGTGCGAAGAAGGCATGGTGGCCTCTCTTTCCGGCTGACACAGGTTCTCTCAGGACATGGTTGTTTTGGGAGATACCTCTGCAATGTCGCACGGAGAGAGCACACCCCGGCATGCCACCAGTGCGGCTGCGTCGAGGACACCGCCCAGCACGCGCTGGAGTCATGCCCAGGAGGAGCGGGACCGCGGCGATCCCTGATCGCGGTTGTAGGCCTCTCTCTCATCCGCTCCGGAGGGCGCGGACACGGAGGCGAGTCAATCGAGCTCGCACTCCGTCTCCGCTCCGAGGACCTGGGGCATCGGCTGCGGGGACGGCCGGTGCCCCCCATCAGGGTTAGGTCCTCACGAAGTGTGGATGTACCCTGTGTTCCGGGGCATGTCACAAGGCGGAAATGGGGTGGGCTCTTTACACCCACCCCAGAGGCTGGGCCTGCGTAGGCGGGCAGCGACGTCGGTGGGGGCTGTGGCTGAATGCACGAGCGGGCCCGCGCCCCCTGCCACCTGTCGACGACGGAGGAACACCGCAGAGGTTTGGTGGGTAGGTCGCCCTTCTGGCGGAGACTCCCACACGCGCACCAGCTCTCCCCAGAGCTGATGACCAGGGTATAAAATCTTCCTCTGCGAAAAAAAAAAAAAAAAAAAAAAGGCCTTATGGTGGATTGAAAACTCTCAAGACCCAGCCGTGGGTACATATGAGGATTATATTTTTATTTCTTACGTAGAAGTATATACCTAAGTGTACTATAGGGCAAATGATTATCAACAAATTTGTGTACTTCATGTTCGCGCGGTATTTTCATTGAGGTTTCAAAGTAACAGATAAAAACGCTTTCATTTAATCTAAATCGTCACATAATGCTCATACAATATGCGACGCCACGCAGAACTTTAAGCTGCAACTTGCAATACATATTATGATATCACTGTGAGTAACTAATATGATATACCTACACTGAGCTCATCTTTCCTAAAATTAAATTTTAACTTCTTTACGTTAGATTGCAAGAATCGACGGCGTCAGAATGGATTTAAACCCCTTTGAGCTAGCCGCACCATATGATCCAGCCAAACTAGCCAAAGCTACCGAGATTTTACTTCTAGCATCTTAATTTTTAATCTTATCATTTTTAAGTTATTTCTTAAACATATTACGTTTATCAGTTAAAATAAACACTAGCTAAACTAAAAATCCACTAGCAAAATAACGTAGTTTGAAATTTTGGGGATATTTAATCTATGTACGATTACTATGTCATAATATAGCATTATCGGTTTGTTTTCAGTTCAATATACGATGGCTGTTAGGTAAATGAAGGTTATTCATGTGCGTTTTTGGCTTATCTTTGTACACAACCCGATATTAGGCTGCTGATGACGCTAACAGCTGTAATTTCCTTAAATTTGGGTAAGGCTTCATCAGTATACCGTTTAGATATTGAGCGATCTTTTGTTCATGACGTTAACATTTTCGAAGCCGGCTGCTCGTAACCTTTGCTTCAAACTACCTAAATTTGTTCTTTTAGTTAGGTATTAGTTATTGTTGAGTTTAAAACTAAGAAGATCTTCACGTATGTCGTCAGATACTAGGTAACTTGTTGTGTGTGTCACTTTAGTTATTTTGTTTATTACAGTTTAATTATTAAAAAAAAAATATCAAAAAAGTAGTGAATTCTGATACAGATTATTTTCTAAACGAACTTCAAAATAACGACTATTATGTAAAATGTTATAAGAGCGGAACCTTTAAATACTTTAAATAACACACTGGTATTAATAGATTTTCTTCGTTCTAATGTTCACAGCGTTAATTGCTATCGGAGTAAAATGTTCACAATGTTAAAGGTACACTACAAAATACAATTATGAGATAAACACACAGATATCGGGATACAGTCTTTATTGTGGGTTCTACAATAGATATAGTGAACGTCTATGATGACGCGTTGCGACTCGACTGCCGAGCAAAAAAGGGCCGACGGGCGGCGCGAGCGACGGCCGGCCGCTGAGGGGCTTTACGTGAAGTGCGGGGGACAACAGGTCGCGTTGCTAAGCAACGCGTTCGCGGTATCTGCGATACGTAACTTTACTATGTGTACTACTAGGTATAGCTAAAAATGCTGTGGTGCTGTCGGGATGGGTCTTACATCCTCCCCCTCTAATCCGAACTAAGCGCCCTCGCTTTCGGAGTAGAAACCTTCTTCGGTCTCCCTCTTTTACGTTTTGGCTGGAGCGGTGGCTGCAAACAGCCTACGAAAGGAGTGAGCTGTGAGACATGGTATTTACCAACGGTCTCGTCATTATCTACGTGGCAAAGCACATAGGTAGTCAAGCTGGCAGCAGACGCGATACGATACGGCCCGTCGCGACGGGGTATAAACTTCGAAGTTTGGTTCCTACCGGCATCGTTGGCGCCTTGCGTATTAAGCAGCACCAGATCCCCTACCACATAGTCAGGCGCAGGTCTTCTGTGCTGGTCTGCATACCTTTTCTGATAAGCCTGCTTTCTTTCATGCTCATCGCGTGCATTTGTGAGAGCAGCGGACATATTCTTCAGGTAAGTACTTAGCGAAGTGACAATGTTATCGCTTTGGACGATACACCTCATGTCATCCACCACGTCAGCATGCGCGCGGAGCTCACGGCCGAAAGTCAGAAATGCGGGCGAGTACCCTGTACTATACGTCACTGCCGAGTTCATCGCGAAGCGGATAGCAGGTAAGTGAATATCCCATGTGTCGTGCTCCTTACCCACTAAGATTGCCAATTGTGGTTTTAGGTCACGATTTTTGCGCTCCACCGGGTTGGCCTCTGGATGATATAGAGGAGTGAGTGATTGGCTAATGCCAAATGCATGGCAAGTCTGCTGCATCACCTCCGAAATGAACTGCACACCATTATCACTGATAAGGCGTCGCGGCACCCCGTACCGCAGATAAACTTCGGCGATAAGTGTTTTTGCACAATCGGCACTGGTGGCAACTTTCAGTGGGAACAACTCTGTCCATCTGCTACATACATCTTCTACAATCAAAATCCATTTGTTACTGGCAGAGGTTTCAGGCAAGGGACCGAAGAGATCCACGGCAAGCACCTCGAAACGTCGGGATGTTGCGGGTGTCTGCAACAGTCCGGGTGGTTTCCTCGTATCCACCTTGTACCGTTGACATGCGACACATCCCCGCACGTAGTCAGATACGTATTTACGCATACCTGGCCAAAAGTATTTATTATGGATACGCTGCAATGTCCTTTCAACGCCGAAGTGGCCAGCGGTCGGTGCGTCATGGTATTCTGCCATTACGTTGGCGCGTTCATGCGCTGGCACAACTAAGCACGCTGTTTCTTCATCAGATTCAGGATTGTATCTGTATAGGATGCCGTCCGAAATCGTGTAGCCTTTGTCGGCCCAGATCCTCCCCCTAAAGAAATCGTCGTCCTCGAGATCGTCTATGATTTTCCGTGTCTCGGGGTCCATCATCTGATTTTTGCGGACTTCTGTTGAGCTTCGGGCTGGTAGATCTACTTGGGCGTAACACAGATCACAACTCGTTTCATCGTCACAGGGAGGACGGGACAGAGTGTCAGCGATCGCGTTGCATCGCCCTGGCGTATAGTTGACACGCATATTGAACTCTTGTAAAGTGAGAGCCCATCTGGCTAGGCGGCCGCTCGGAGACTTTAAGTTCATTAGCCATCGAAGTGGTTCATGGTCGGATTTAACCACTACCTCGGATCCTTCGATGTATGCACGGAATTTATTCACAGCCCAGACGACAGCAAGGGCTTCTCTCTCTGTTGTAGCGTAGTTTTTCTCAGCCGAGTTTAGGAGTCGGCTGGCGTACTCTACTGGTCGCTCATCATGTCCCTCCCCCTGCATTAGGACAGCTCCCAGACAATAGCCGCTACTATCTGTCCTAATGGTGAACGGTAAGCTTTCGACAGCTTGCCGAAGAATGGGGGCAGAAGTAAGTTTGGTTTTAATGTTTTCAAACGCCTCCTGCTGAGCTGTGTTCCACACCCATCGACTCTCTTTTTTCAGTAGGTTGGTAAGTGGCTTGGCAACGTCCGAGTAGTTTGCAATAAAGCGTCTAAACCAGCTAGAAGTTTGGAGAAACGTCTTCAAGTGTTTGACATTTTTGGGTGGTGGCATGTTTGCGATAGCCTCCGTTTTATGGGGATCAACCTGTATACCACCTGGAACTATGATGTGGCCGAGGAATTTGATAGAGTCTCTGGCAAAGGAACTCTTTTGTCGGTTGATACGCAAGTTGAACATGGCTAACTTGGAAACACAGCTTCCAGGTCTTGCAGGTGTCAAGGGAACGACTATGACAGGACGACCAGATCATCAAGGTAGGCTTTAATTGTCACTCCTGGGAGATTAGATTTGAATCGATCAATCAATCTTTGAAAAGTTGCACTTGAGTTACGTAGGCCCATTGGCATTCTTTTAAACCTGAACGTACCTAGTGGTGATACAAAGGCTGTTTTATCTCGGTCTTCGCTCGTCATCGCCACCTGGAAATACCCTGACCTCAAATCACAGGTGCTCATGAAGGAGCACTTATGTTGTCTTAGCAGCGTGAAGGACGTCTTCCATTCTAGGCAGCGGGTAGCGGTCCGGTTCTGTCACAGCATTAAGCTTGCGGTAGTCAACGCACAGCCGCAATGCTCCGTCTTTTTTCGGCACCAGAACTACATTCGCTGCCCAAGGCGACTCGCACTCTTCGATTATGTCAGCTGCTAGTAGCTTCTGTAACTCCTGTTCTAAGGCTTCTTTCCTATTGGTGGTGAAGCTATAGGTTCTTGTCTCTCACTTACTTTTATATGATGAACCGCAAAGTCAGTCGGTGGGCCCTCTGTCGCAAACCTGTCAGCCTTCTGGATGAGCAAAGCGTTCAATTGGAATTTCTGCTCGGCGGTCATGTTGGTGCCCTCATCGACGCGTAGTGTTATGCTAGCTGCATCCGCACTCAGTAGCTCTGGATTGGCAGCGGTAGTGAGCTGGTAAGATTTGGTGAAGTGGTGCACCTGTCCAGGTGTATCGGAAAAAGTCCACGTCCCTTGTGCTAAATTTAGAACGAGACCAGCGTTAATGATCGTGTCCCGCCCCAATAATGTTCGGGTATCGAATTCGGGAAACACAATAAATGAAACAGTAAATGACCTGCCTTCGATTATTATTTGAGTAACCCCCACTAATGTTTTTTTCATTTGTCTCGAGCCATCAGCTAAGCCCACAGAATGAAAGGTTTCTTCGAATTTCACCCCGTTTTTACGCATAATGTCATACAGCATGCCACTAGCTATGCTGTGTGTAGCACCCGTGTCCAGCACGGCTACACCCTGAACACCAGAAACATTAATTTTAACTAATGGGCGCGAGTCGGAACTGTCGGAAATTTCCGCAGTGTGAAATTCGCAGTCGGCTCTCGGTCTATGATCGTCGGCTCTTGGACTATAATTCGTAACTTTTTGACTATTGACGCTGTGTAAGTCGGTCACTTGACCACTTGAATGACCCTGACTCTGCCTACATGTTTCACATCTCGATCGGACTACTCCTTGCTGTCCACATCCATAGCAACGCAACGGAGGGTTTACGGAAGACGACTCAGTTATATCACGGTCTTTACTACGACATTCATCAACATTGTGACCGAATCTTCTACAATGTGTGCACCGCGGCCTTACCCTAACACTTTTCGAGTTAGAGGGGGAGTTTGAAGACGACATATTTGCATTTTGCACAGCTGATTTGTCCGTCGACGTCGGTCTGTCCGTCAAAGGGTTAAATTTATTTTTGACAGTAGAGTTAGTAAAAAATCCACTAGACACATGATTATGTTTTTGCACAGCCGTTGTCGCGGTCGGCTGGTAAACATACGGGGTTGCAGTTGAGGGGTTTATATTTTTAAAACTGCCCTTCGAAGGGTTAACATTAGAAAAATCGCTCGCTTCATGTAACGCCTCCTCAACAGCCCTACATTTTGAAATTAATTCATCGATGCTCGATGTACAATCACGCGGTACACGTTTTCTTATATTTCTACTTAAAAGTCCATACACAATGTCTATTTTAATTACTTCACTCACATCGTAAGGTAACTTAGAAAGTAATGCACGCACTCGCGAGATAAAAACATCGGAACGTACCTCGTTCTGTTCGCAACTGAATACCTGACGGAGGATCTTGTACGCCGGCAGTGGTGTCCCGTACATACTTCGTATACGATCGAGCGCAGCACTCCATGTCCTCACGGTCGCCTTGACTCTCTGCCACCACACCGCGGCGTCGCCAGTCAGTAGCATTGGCAGTCCGCGTAGCGCGTGTTCGTCGGAGACGTTCGAGCACTCCTTGTAGACTTGCACTGCTTCGATGAAGGCTTCGAGGTGGTCGGCGCTTCCAGTCGCTCCATCATATCTAGCTGTGCACTAGCAAGGGTCCCTAGCGGTTGCATCATGAACTCTGATGGCGTCGCTCACGCAGGAGTGCTGGTCGCACCGGGCGCCTCCATGCCTGAAGGAGGCACGGGTTGGTACCCGCTCGTCATCCTTTCCATCAGGACGCGGTTTGTTTCTGCAGCCTTGGCGATGGTATCCAACAGCACGGAAAGCTGACCTGCCGTCACGTTAGCAGGTGCCGTTATCGTCGTCTCTCCACCAGCGCGGTTGTCCTGCTCGTTGTCGTCATCGCTGTTCTCACGCCTCGCTCGTCCTTTCTTCGGAGCCATCGTAAAATAGCAACGACTCCGGTGACGGTAATGAAGACGGTAGGTACTTGATACCTTCACTCACAATTACAACGACAAGTTAGTAACAATCCGTTAGAGGTGTTTCGGCCGGGTAAGTAGGTAGGTACTTAGGTATCGCGCGATGTATGTAGGTACGATAGTCCTGGTAGGTACCTAATCACTACACTACACACGCGTGCACATTCGTCCACTATTCGTATCGCCGCTAGTTGAGCGCCACTATGAGATAAACACACAGATATCGGGATACAGTCTTTATTGTGGGTTCTACAATAGATATAGTGAACGTCTATGATGACGCGTTGCGACTCGACTGCCGAGCAAAAAAGGGCCGACGGGCGGCGCGAGCGACGGCCAGCCGCTGAGGGGCTTTACGTGAAGTGCGGGGGACAACAGGTTGCGTTGCTAAGCAACGCGTTCGCGGTATCTGCGATACGTAACTTTACTATGTGTACTACTAGGTATAGCTAAAAATAATGTGGTGCTGTCGGGATGGGTCTTACACAATTCTTTTATCCCGACGTTTCGAACACTTTTCAGTGAACAAATCAAACGTCGGAATAAAATGATATAAAACTATACGCGATTTAATCAGTTTCAACTTAATTAATTTCAATGTATAAGAATCGCGAAACCTAAGAAATCATCATTGTTTAACTTAAATTTATGTAAGGCTGAATCTGAATGAGATTGTAATAAAACCCTAGTCTATGAAAGAACAAAAAATGGCACTACGTATTCGCTGAACAAAGGGGACTTGCAAACGTGAATAATTCCTAAAAATAGTCAAATCAAATGTCTTTATTTGCACTATTATAAAGTAATCTTAAAAAGCTAGTACCATTATAAGTGTGGTTCTCCTCGACAATTTCACCTTGATGGTATGTAGAAATTATATGGTTAGTTTTAATTAGTTATATACCTAATTTAAATGGCACAAAATAGTCTTATAACTCCAAAATTTACATGTTTTAGTCAAATTAAATAATATATTGCTCTCGAAGACCAAAGTCAATTTTAATTTCATGAAAAATTTTATGTCAAAGGCAAAAAATCAATAAGAAAGCGTAATTTATCACAATTTTGTTTACACGATATTTGTACAACCCTAATCAATCAATGAACGATAAATATCAAGGACTCCGACACCAATAACAATGCGATAATTCAAACCAAGGACAAAGGAAATAAACAACTCAATCCATATAATGAAGTGTGTCTTTTATTTATACTCGTTTATTTCTATTGGAAGGCATATTTAGCTTTACGGCTAATTCAGATAAATAGGATGAGTATAAAATGTACTGATTCCTATTACAAGATTTTATGCTTCTTTTGCTTTTAAGTTAGTTTAGTTTAGTATACTTTTAGTCAATTTTTAAGAAAAAAATCAATATCCTTCTATCTTGATAGTGTAGGATGTTCTCAGATAGATTAGTGAAGAGTCAGCCGTAAACGAGTTTCATTTCAATGGCACATGCGAAGCCGACAATACCTTTTGCAATTTGAAAGTAAAATCACTACAGATTATATATGACTCGCAAAATTATTTATTGCTGCTGTAGCCGTTGTAGGTAATCTTGCAAAGGTTAGATCTTTCTTACTCAAGTAAAGAATATTTTATTAAAACAGATATATTTTATAATTATAACATCATCATAACAATAAGCTACACTATTTAAATAAAGCTTTTCAGACAACTCAACGAAATGCCAAAAATATACTTGCCTCCAATATACCTTAGATCGTGTTTTAATGAGTAATGATTATCATAATAGAAAAGGGAAATGCTTCTATTATATATTAATATTTCCGCGTAACCTTCAAAACCTTCCGAGATAATTGTCTATCCAATCTTTACAAATTATTTGTGTTTGTCATTGTTCATAAGATTTGTTAAGATAACTACGCATTTTCAACTGACTTTAGTAAAAGGAGGAGTCCCAATACGTCTGTATATTTTTTTATATGTTACCTCATAACTTTTACCTACTTAGACGGAACTTTTTTCGAAAATCTGGTGCTGCTTCTGTAGCCCCATTAAAATTTGATAAAGATTTGACTCTAAGCTTTTATTATATTAGGTATAATAGATTGGAAGTCGGTTTGAATGTTTGGTTTAAAAAAGTATTTATGTTTTGTTACTACCTAGTGCCCGCGACGTCGTCTGCGCACGATTAGTATTTCGAGTAGCTAATTATCTTCTCCAAAGCCAAATCTATCTTTACACTAAAATGTCATAAAATATTAACATGGTTATATGAGTAAATTTAAGTACTTAGTAAATCAATCAGTAAACACTAATAATAAAATCCATACAAATACAAAATAAATCCCCATGGAAAAAACTGTCATTACATTTCATCACCCTTAACGGTATTTGTGTTACATTTCACACATCACCCTTGACGGTCGCTGAGCACGTCTAGTGTATCGAGCTTTCAAATGGATAGCGTGCTTTTGACTAAGCTATCAGGAACTGACACAAACTTTGACAGAACTGTCTGAAGACAGTTACGACCTTGACGTCGGCCAAGGTCTTGTTATTTTGTCTATACTGTGCGTAATAAGAATATTACGCTTTATCACCCGCGAGGTGATAGATGACGATGATGATGATGGTAATAAAAAGTATCATGTGTTGATTTCGCGTCTCATCTACCTTCATTCCAAATTTAATAAAAATTGGCCCCGCCGTTTGAGCGTGCAAGAGTAACAAACATCCATACATCCATACATCCATACATCCATACATCCATACATCCATACATCCATACATCCATACATCCATACATCCATACATCCATACATCCATACATCCATACATCCATACATCCATACATCCATACATCCATACATCCATACATCCATACATCCATACATCCATACATCCATACATCCATACATCCATACATCCATACATCCATACATCCATACATCCATACATCCATACATCCATACATCCATACATCCATACATCCATACATCCATACATCCATACATCCATACATCCATACATCCATACATCCATACATCCATACATCCATACATCCATACATCCATACATCCATACATCCATACATCCATACATCCATACATCCATACATCCATACATCCATACATCCATACATCCATACATCCATACATCCATACATCCATACATCCATACATCCATACATCCATACATCCATACATCCATACATCCATACATCCATACATCCATACATCCATACATCCATACATCCATACATCCATACATCCATACATCCATACATCCATACATCCATACATCCATACATCCATACATCCATACATCCATACATCCATACATCCATACATCCATACATCCATACATCCATACATCCATACATCCATACATCCATACATCCATACATCCATACATCCATACATCCATACATCCATACATCCATACATCCATACATCCATACATCAATACATCCATACATCCATACATCCATACATCCATACATCCATACATCCATACATCCATACATCCATACATCCATACATCCATACATCCATACATCCATACATCCATACATCCATACATCCATACATCCATACATCCATACATCCATACATCCATACATCCACACATCCACACATCCATATATCCATACATCCATACATCCATACATCCATACATCCATACATCCATACATCCATACATCCATACATCCATACATCCATACATCCATACATCCATACATCCATACATCCATACATCCATACATCCATACATCCATACATCCATACATCCATACATCCATACATCCATACATCCATACATCCATACATCCATACATCCATACATCCATACATCCATACATCCATACATCCATACATCCATACATCCATACATCCATACATCCATACATCCATACATCCATACATCCATACATCCATACATCCATACATCCATACATCCATACATCCATACATCCATACATCCATACATCCATACATCCATACATCCATACATCCATACATCCATACATCCATACATCCATACATCCATACATCCATACATCCATACATCCATACATCCATACATCCATACATCCATACATCCATACATCCATACATCCATACATCCATACATCCATACATCCATACATCCATACATCCATACATCCATACATCCATACATCCATACATCCACACATCCACACATCCACACATCAATACATCCATACTCACAAACTTTTGCGTTTATAAAATTAATGGGATGTGAAAGTTTGGATTGGATTTATTAATAAATCAGGAAAAACGGCTGAATTGGTTTTAGTTTAATTTGGTAGGTAGATTGCTTTTGGATTATTGGACACATGGGGTAGATTGATAGCCATCATTATCATATATTACCATGCATTCTGTCGCGAGCGTTCACAGCGAGCACACGCACTCGCCTTCGAACGCAGTATCGCAGCTATACATCTATATACAATAGTGCTTGAAAGAGTATTTTATTTTTTTCTTTATCGACATCGACATGGAAAAATACCTCTTGAGGTCGTCATCGGAAACTAACATAGGAAGCAACAAGAGACCATTGGAGGATGCTCCTGGTGACTGGCAAGTGCCCAAACGTCCATGGCGAACACCTGGTCACACCTCCAATGAATCGATTAGTACACGCAATCGCTTTAACAATCTCTCCGAGGATAATGGCGAACCTGCATCCGCCGTTCCACGCACGACATTTAGTGATAATACTGGTAAGAAATAGCTTCGCATTCCACCTATTATCGTTGATATTGGAGCCTCTTTGTCACATAAAAACGTACAAGAAATGGTCACAAAATATGCTACAAACTTTCATCTACAGTACAGAGGTAAAAATAAAGTGGCAATTCACTGCTACACTGAACTCTGTCACCAGCGCGTCAAAGAAGGGTTCCGGAATGACAATGTTCCCTTTCATACTTTTACCCGCAAAGATGAAAAGCTACCAAAAGCAGTGATTCGAGGCCTGCCATCTCTTGCAGTGGAAGATGTCGCTGAGGACCTTACCACCTTGGGTTTCAAAAACTGCAAAGTTGTTCTTCTCAAATCAAGAATGACTTCGTCGCCATCCAACAATCCCTTGTACCTCATACAGTTACCAATAGGAACAGATATGTCAAAATTCCGCCAAGTAAGATTTATTTGCAAATGCGTTGTTGAAATTCGCAAATTTAGGCCTAAGCACTGGGAAGGCACGCAGTGTTTCCGATGCCAAGGCTTTGGCCACGCGTCGAATAACTGTAACCTTCCAGCTCGCTGTGTGAAATGTCCTGAGCCACATCTCTCTCATGAGTGTCTAAAGAAAGACCGTAACACGCCGGCCGTATGCTGCAACTGTAAAGGTGCGCACCCAGCTAACTTTCGCGAATGCCCAGCTCGCAAGGCTTATTTGGAACGGATTCGATCTCAGCGTGTACCTGCCCTAGGAGCGCCACCAACGAACCCAAACGGTCAAACCATCAAGTCCGCTCCGCTAAGAACCTGGGCTGCTGCTGTTTCAAACACCAAACATACTTCACCCTCCGCCTTGAACACAAAAGTAGATGTAGGCTCCGACAATACGACAATAATTAGCGATGATAAACAAGTTTTACAAGTGCCTCAAAGTAAACTAGATTCATGTACTAGCGAAATGCTCCATATTCTCAACATAATCAAATCTTTAAAACACAAATTTTTAACTTGCTAGTCCATGGTGGACAAGGTTATACTAATCTTGAATCACCTTAGTCAGTATGTATAGGGCGCCTTACGTTTCCTATCTTGGAATGCCGATGGCATCCGGACGAAAATTACTGAACTCCTTCATCTAGCTACAAATGAAAACACTTTTGACATTATATCATTATGTGAAACATAAATCTCCAACAAAGTCCGATTAAGTACTCCCGGATACACGTGTCATCGTCAAGATAAACACAGCTCCGGTCGTGGGCAGGGAGTGGCCATTTTGATACGAACCAACATACAACATACCCGCATACGAATCCCAACCACAGTCCATATGGAGGCCATAGGTATAAAACTTACAACTGTAACCAATAAAGATCTTATTGTAATATCTGCTTATCAATCTCCTAATTTGAAACTTATTACTAACGATCTAGACAAACTTCTAAGTCTTGGCTCAAGTGTTCTAATAATGGGAGACATGAATTGCAAACAAAAAAGCTGGAGTTGTTCCCTTGAAAATACTTCTGGTAAACTGCTATTTAACCACATGGTAAGTCACGACTACCTAATTCATGCACCATCTCTGCCCACACTGGTCCATTATAGGTCCGATTACGAGCGTTCAACACCCGATTTGATTATATCACAGAATGTCGACAAACTTGTGAATGTTAAAACATTACCTGCCTTGTCATCAAATCACCTACCAATCAGTTTTTCTCTTGATGATGAGTTCCTGCGCATAAATAACTCGCTTTATAAATATAGTGCCGCAAACTGGCCGAAATATCGCTCTGTATTGGATGAAAACATCACGTTGTCTTCATCTATACATGCATCACCTTGCGAAGTAGACCTGGCCCTTGATCAACTCACCGACGCGGTATGCCAAGCCCGGGATTCATCCATACCACTCTCAGAGCGTATATGCAAGCCTACGCCCTTGCCACGTCGCCTAAAAAAGATAATAAAGCTAAAAAACCAATTGCGCCGGAAAGATGTGTCCTCAATTGATCCTAAAGAAAGAAAAGAGTTGAGATACTCTATTAACTATCTTCAATCCACTATTAATACATGTGTAAAAGAGTTTAACGACAAAATTTGGAATGATAAATTAGACAGAGTTGATAACCCTTCTTCAGACATATGGCGCGTAGCTAAAGGCCTGCGTTCTAAACGGCATACAATACCACCACTGTTCAAATCTGATAATACAGTAGCTGAAACTGACAGGGACCGATGCGAAATACTAGCAGACTCATTTCTTAGTAACATGTCACTAACATCGACGTGGGCTAGCATCCCTGAAATCGAAAGTGAAGTTAAATCATCAAATCAAACTATCCATAGTTACATACCTGACAAACAGCACTTTTTTGTTAAACCAAGCCATATTCTGTCTTTACTATTAAAATTTAAAAGACGTAAGTCACCCGGAATCGACAATATCCAGAATGAACTTTTAAAGAACTTCTCTCGTAAAGCATTAGTATTTCTCACGCGTATATTTAACGCTTGTCTCAGACTGGCGTACTTTCCTAAAACTATGAAATGTGCAAAAATTATTGCAATTTTAAAACCTGGTAAGGACAACACACTCCCTACTAGCTACAGACCAATCAGTTTGCTTCCGTCTCTGGGAAAACTATTCGAATCTGTAATAATATATTCCATGCTTTGCCACTTTGTTCTCACTGCTGGGACTCGGGCGTTCTTCTCAGAGAGAGGAGTTGGGCCATAATCCACCACGCGTGCCCAGTGCGGATTGGTGGATATGTTAGTGGCTAACCCATGTCGAAGTTTTCAGGCCGCCCGAAGGCCCTCGACATAGCCTAACGACTGTTGCTCTCTAAGACAAACAACCGGGACCGATGGTTTAACTTGCCCTCAGAAGCACGGAGGCGCTCAGATGAAAAATGCCACTAGCGGTCACCCATCTAAGTCCTGACCGCAGCAAGTGTTGCCAAGCGGTTAAGATCGCCAAGTTGAGCTCCGCTATGAGTGCTTCAGCCAGCTTTTTAAAAGTACTTAAGTTCCGCTTTCCTATTGAGCTTCGCCGCAGTAGAGTATAATGTACCCACTCACGCCATCAGGACGAATATAATAACGTGATCATTTATCAAAATTGGTTGAGGCATTGAGTAGTTACGAGCGAACATTGGAACGTACAGACATACAACAAGTCAATTACATAACTCTCCTTTTGGGCTTCAGAGTTGTCGGGTAAAATTCTTAGAATGCGAACAGTTAATTTATAAGAAAACGCACCAACTATCTTATATCTATCAATTATATATTCAAAACAAAAAGACCATAGAGCAAGAACCGCTATTAGCATAGACGTATAGACATTGCATCCGTTTAAACGCACCAAACAAGCTTTTTTACTCTGGCAATTCCATTGTTTCGTTTGATTTTTAATTAAGAGCACTGTTTATAGAAGGAAAGAAAAAAAAAATCATAAGTTTATTTCAGTTTCTATTCATTATTCGTGCTGCATTTTTTGTGTAGGCTATACTCAACTTGTAATGTTAGTTTTTTTTGTACTCGTAAGTTTTGTGGAACGAATGTTTCATATGACAAAGGGTTCACCAGATGGTCAAGTGTTTGTGCTTGAATTTATAATCATTATCATATAAGTATTATCAAATTTGTATTAAGACCTTTGATAATTTGTGCACAATATAAAACCATCCCGGTTTGGAATCGATATCAATTCATGAAAATGAAAGAAATAAAATGATCTTTTTAATAGCCATATTGACTGCTTCGCGACTAAAAATCATACCACGGCGCCGCTACATCACAGCACAGAATAAATAGCAGTAACGATGCGAGACATACCTAACCACTTAGATAGAATACGACGTACGAACGAACTGAAAACGCCTCTATTGATGCGTGTAGAATGAAGTAATTTTCGAGTTTGTATTCCAAAGAGAAGAATGAAAGTTTGGTTTTGTTGACCATCAGAACTTCATTCCACAAAGATACATAATATCAACACTTGTTACTCGTATATCAAATTACCCGTACCTAAAGGTCAAAAGTGGAGGTAAATTTTCAATCGGATCTCAATAGTTGTGCCGCGAACCCATTTTAGATAACACTATAGTGCCCTAATTCAGAGTTATCTCGTAACTTTTGACTTGATGGAGTAAAACTGCTGTCCGTTTTACAAAAAAACAACAAGCAGTATCTCAACTTTAGTTAGTTCACAGCATGACTTCAACTGCTGCTTGTAGACGCAAGTTAAAAAAGTCTTGTTAGGATAACCATACAATGTGATGTATACAGAAAACTTCCAGTATGTTGGACTCAAGAGACCGTTTGGTCACGCCATCTGGATAGCGCAGATGTCCAACAGATGAGTCTTATTTCATTGCAGGTATCCCGAGCCGACACTGCGATAAATTCAATGCCAGCTAGGCTTCTACAAGAAACTGCTCTAAGCCGAAATTCTGTGTCAAATATTTTATCGTGGTGGGGAAATAACTTTGAATCGTCACTCTGTTTTGTACAAGGCAACTTTTTTAGTAATTTTGTTTAAAATCTCTTTTGTAAATAGTTATAACTCATAGCGATTATCGCGCTATAACCCACGAGCTCGACGATCGAACGAATGAATTGATCTATTGATTGAATATGAATTATAATATGAATATTAGATTTTTTGATATATCTAAAATTTTAACTTAAAAACTGCTTGACCGAATTTTATAAATGGGACCCACCTCGGAATTATACTCTACCAAACAAAAAATCATTTAGATAATCGGTCCACAAATGTTGGAGAAATCAGCTGTCGGGTCGGCTATGTGTATGTACAAAATACATACCTACGACCATATAGTCTCCTTCTTTTTGAAGTAGGTTAGAAATAAAGAAGTTGTGCTACTGTTTTAATTTCAATATATTGCTGCTGTGAGCAATCAAGTATGGCAGTGCCAAAAACAATTCAAAAGCGATACAAGCGACTACCTTCGGAGTAAATTTATTTTTATTATACTGTACTTGAAATATGCAACGCGATTTTGTGATATCAGAACAAAGCCGAAATCACACACAGTAGGCAAGGAAGTTATAGTAGATAATGCACCAAGGGAGTAAAGCAGTGTCTTACGTCATGGGCGGTATATTGAACCTTGAGTGTAACGGGGACTCTTGGGTTATATAAAATATAATTCCCGAGGGAAGCGTAGCGAGGGAGTTATGTAGAGTCCTGAGTGAAGCAAGGGGTTAAAGCCGCCCAAGACGAAGACAGGCTTTATCCTCGAGGTGCATACTCTACTTTTCATACCTATTACGAGACAATAAAAACTCACAGCTGTAAAATAGCAGTTATATAGTCAACTGTCCTGAATTAGTGTCTAAAATTACCCTAAATGTACCGCTTAGACCCCAAAGTCGAGTACTCAAAGGAATACTTCATACTCCACCCGCGCGCACCAACTACCGCACTAACTTCTTCCTAATACGTTCAGCTATTGCCTTCAATAAAATACTTGACACGAACCCCAACATTGATCTATTTACGAGTAGTTTGGCGTCACTAAATTCAATGTCAAATCCGACTTACACCGTTACCGACAGTCGTTAAGTGTAAATTTGTTCTAGTTTTATTATCATGTTATTATTTCTATTATTTTATATTCTTTTACATAGTTGTTATTTGTGGAGGCTTTTTAATGGCTTTTTATTGTTAAATACCATGTAATATTGTAATTATAGCTGTAAGCTCCCCGAAGAAAAAAAAAAAAAAAAAAAAAAAAAAAAGTAAAATACATTAATAGTTAATATTCATAGTGGACACATTTGTACCGTTATAGAGGGACAGAGTAATATTTTACTTCAACTATGACCTTGAATCACAACACAAGCTAGTATAGATGCTAACGAGAAGGGTCCGGATTCGGACAAGCAAATGAATCGTGAAATAATCTGAATAGAAAATCTGCGAGGATTGAATCCTGTGAGGTGACGCGTGACCTTCGTATGGAAGGTTTTGACGGCTATAGTAGCTCATTTTGCCTTGTCCAAGAATGGATTCACTCAGAGAATGGTCGGTTTTTCCCAAAGATGCAAAGTATCCGTTAGAGGTTCAAAATAATTTTTTTTTTTTCTCTTTTATCTTTTTATTTGTATGACTCGAAATCAAAATCAAAATCATTCATAAAACTAAAACGCCATGTGCTTACAAACGTCATTTTATTTCTTTCATAAGTGGACTCCTACGTGTGTACATTTGCCATTCTTCAAGTAATGCACGTAAATATTTATATTTGCGTTATGTGATATATTTATTCAAGTGCGCAGAGTCAAGCCACAGTCACATGAATAAGTCTGTCATAACACTGTCTCTGTTACTGTTTCTGTCTAAAACACGTTATAGTGACACGTTGGATTCTTTACTACAACTTTTTAAGGCCATTGGCGAGGAAAACACAAAAGCAAGGTTATGATAGTATACCCTTTGCCTACACTCATGCATCGTTACGAAAACTTAAGAGTATTGCATAGCTAGTACTTCCATAGTCCATACTAAAAGAAATAACAGCTCTTTTCTACTTCTTAACGTAGTCCGACTCCAGTGACTTTTTTCATGTAATCATCTCATTGTTTGCTGTGCCCGTACGTTTTGATTTTTGCAGTATTCCTAAGTAATATAAATTTACTTTTTGAGAACTTAAAAAACTGTAAGGATCAAAAAGTACGGGCATTGTAAACAATGTGATGATAACATGGAAAATCGCTAAAATCGCACCAGGGTAAGAGGTAGAAAGGAGTTATTTCTTTTAGTATGGACAAGTATGCTAAACTATGCAATCCTCTGAACGGTAAATAATCAACCACTGTTACATATTAAAATTTGATAAACCATAAATATAGGAACGTGAAACAAAACCAATCACAGCCATTGTTGAGTTTTTCCCGCCATCTCTCTTGACTTGAAAAATGATCCGGGCAGATAACATTAATTCCAAGATACATAATATAATGACGAAAGCGCGACCTGGCTTATATTTCTCAAATATGTACCTAAATACCTAAATTGTATAGTGGGCGCTCTACGTGCTTACAGAGGAACGTCGGGGCTCTATCCAAGACCATTCATTTATATAGTAAATTATTCAACACTCACACATTGTAATTCCAATTCAGAACCTACTTCTCGTTTCCCTTATCACAAGATCACAACATTCTAGTTTAATATCGCCCTTATTGCAACAGAAAGGAAGTACTTGAGAATACCACATCTTATACTTACACACAACGTATTATGAGACCAAGAACCTTATTACAAGTAAAATGATACGAGTATAGTCTGTACGGGAGCGAGCAAGACAGGAGGTTTTTGTTGTGAAAAGAAAAGGATGGTTGATGAACCATTTAGATCAAGGAGAGTTCATGGTATGGTAGTGACGGGTGAACGAAAGCCCTTATTAATAATAATAATAATAGCCATATATTTCCCATATCAGTTGAAAACATAAGTAAAATTAAATTAAGATAAATATAAATAATTAGTTAAAGATAATTTATTTTTGCATGCATTAGTACATAATTCGTAGATATATTTATTTAATAAATTGTAATATTTAATATTCATTTTGGGATGTCCATTTTTGAACGTCGGCCTCCTCCATCTTGCTCCATTCATTCCTATCCTGTGCTAGTCGTGTCCAGGTAATTCCGGCAACAGACACGATGTCGTCTGCCCAGCGTCGGCGCGGTCGGCCGGGCGGGCGGCGGTCTCCGCGGGGGTACCAGTACAGCACTCTCTCGCTCCACCTGTTGTCGGAAGTTCTATCAATATGACCAGCCCAGCGCCATTTAAGGCGACAAGCCATTTTTGCTGCGTCTATAACGTTCGTTTTAGCCCGTATATCTATGCATCTAACTCGGTCTTTTAGTTTTATGCCTAGCATACTTCTTTCGACAGCCCTTTGGAAAAATTTGTATTTTATTAATAATTTATTTCGTTATTGGCCATGTTTGGCAACCGTATAGAAGGGTAGGCGTCACAACCGAGTCCATCGCTTTTTTCTTTAGGCATGTTTTTATTTTGGACTTAAAAATATGTTTAAGATACCAGTAAGAATTCCATGCTTTCTTGATACGTCTTTCTATTTCTTGCATATAGTTTCCTTTGAAAGATATTGTTTGACCTAAATATACATTTTCATCAACGTAACCAATGCTTTTGTCATTTCTTCTTCTTAATCGTTTCCTCATGACTGAGGGTCGTGACCACCATAAATGGCCTTCTCGACAAGGTTTCTCCAGGTGTTGCGGCACTCGGCTTGTCTCTTTTGTCATTTATTATTATGTTATTTTTTTGCCCGTTTGTCTTGATGCAGGTTTTTTCAGGATTCATTTCTAGTCCGCTTTCTCTACTTTGTAAGTCTAGAGTTTCTAACATATATATAAGGTCTTTGTGGCTTTCAGTTACTATGACAATGTCATCAGCAAATCTCAGATGATTTAGCAATTCGCCGTTAACATTGATGCCTAAATCAGTCCATTGAAGTTTCCTGAAAATGTGCTCTAGGACCGCATTGAACAGATTCGGTGAGACTGGGTCTCCCTGTCTTACGCCTCTTTTTAGCTCAAATGCCTCGCCGCTTCTTTCTAGTTTAACTATTGCTTTGCTTCTCTTATACATTTCTCTAAATATTTCTATATACTTGTCATGTATTCCTTGTTCTTCTAAAGCTTTCCAAAGTTCATCATGTAGAATAGTGTCGAAAGCTTTTGAATAATCAACAAATGCTATGTAGAGTATTTTATCGTATTCCAAATATTTCTCAATCGTTTGTCGCAGGGTGAATATGTGGTCCAGTGTAGAGTAGTTCTTTCTAAAGCCGCCTTGCTCTCGAGGTTGCTGCGACTCTAGCTGATTTTTTATTCTATTTAATAGGATGTTACTAAATAGTTTATATGTTGACTGCAGCAGACTAATCGGTCTGTAGTTGTTTATATTTTGCTGGTCTCCTTTTTTATGTAGCAATGTAATTGTTGCCGTTTCCCATTGTGTCGGTATTTGAATTTGGGTAATAATCTTGTTGAACAGCTGGGTGAGAAATGGTGTTATTGGCTCCTTAAGTATCTTGAGGGTATCATTGGTTATGTAGTCGTTACCTGGACTCTTCATGTTCTTAAGCTTTTCTATAGCGTTTTCTATTTCGGCTTTTAATAGAAAAGGTATTTCTTCAGTTGTTATTATTTGTTTCAGGTGTGCTCTCGCAGGTTGGTTTTACGGTACTCGGTGTACTGTAGAGTAATTTGTAAAAATCTGTAGCAATATTTAAAATACTGTTTCTGTTGGTGGTTGTTACACCTTTATTTTTCAGAGTTTGTATCCATTTTTTAGTTACATAATATATTTTGTTTCCTCTTTTTACAGAGCCTCTTTTGTCGAGTTCGTCTTCAAATATTTTTATTTTATATTTTTCTTTGTTTCTTTTTATATGTTTTTTGATTTTAGAATAAAATTTTGTGAGTTTTTTCTTTTCTGTTTTGGTTTTCAATGGTTTTTTCTTTAGTTTTGTTCTTTCTTTTACCAGTCTCTTGTTTTTTCTGTTATAATGCAGTCTAATCTGTCTTTCTTTTCTAGTCGTGGTGTTTTACTTTCGCATTGTATTATTCTTTTTAATAGGCAATTATATGTTTCTTGAATTGTTTTGTCAGCCTCTGTTTATTTTGTAGAGTTTATAAACATATTTTTCATTGACTCTCTTTGAATTATTGTGGGGTCATAAAGCTTTCTATGAAAACTTTTTCTGGCTAAGATATTTCTTTTTAAGTTGATTGTAGCGTGAAACATTCTGTGGTCAGTTGGATGGGTGGTATTTATGATCTCTATATTTTCTAAAAAAAGTTATTGATTTAGGCGTTACTTTGCGGAAATCCATAATCAAAAAACGATATTAAAAAATATTTAGTGACACTTCCGCTGAAAAGAAAACAATGATTTTGGCCTATTTGGGGGCGTGCACCACCCTCCCTCCCGCATAAAATGCTAGTAGGAAGAATACAAAATAAAAAAACATTTTTAGATCGGACTAATGCTGTTTGCCTCTACCGGCATTTACAGCGTCACCGGACGGTTGGCGAGCGCAGATGGCACTCAGCCAGATGCGGGCGCAGAGGGCGCACCGCCTAAGGCGAGCGTTGAAGACGCTTCGCCGCAAGGAGAGGAGTAGGCGACTTGCTCAAGGGCACCACTAGGGTACGGACCTCGGCTTGGGCCGTCGCCAGGAGAGAGGGGAGTAGGAGAAAATCGTCCCGGTACATAAGTGTACCTTTGAAAGTGGGCCCTATGAATTTTAACTCTACGACTATTTGGAGAGAATCTAACCAAGACATAACTTTTGCCTCGAGCTCGCCGGCGAGCTCGGTGTTTGACTGTGTTTACCACTAAATCATAACCTTGTGTACCTCGCCTCCCCCCATTTCCGCGACATGGGTCCACACCGCGACCAGGATCGTCGCGTTGTGCACTCATGACTGTACTTTGGGTGGGGCTACAATAAGAAACTTGAGTACCTCGCCCACAGCCGTTACCTGGGCCGGAGTCTACATCGAGGCCGGGGCCGCGGTGTAGACTCCTGCCCGTACCGTGTCTGGGACTACATAGAAAACCAGTTTTACCTCGTCCGCAGCCATTTGCTGGGCCGGAGGATACATCGCGACCGGGGCCGCGGTGTATACTCCCACCCGCACCGTGGCTGGGACTACAATCGTGTGTGTGTGGATTACCTCGACTGCGACTGGGGTCTGAAGAAGATCTCGGCCGGAGCCTACAATGCGATCGGGATCACAGCCCTGGTCAGGTCTACAACCATTACGAGGGGATTCGAGTGGTGGGGAGCTTTGTCGAAGTGGCGGCGGGAGCAGTCTTTCATATACTGCGTAATAGAGGGGAGGGTGAAATCGCAGTGCAGTTCGGCGTTCCGCAAGTACCACGGAGCACCCACTGCCCTGCGCATAAAGCGATTCTAAATCACTTGAAGTTTGTGGAGGTCGTGTTTCTGACATGGGCGAACGCTACAGATGCGCAAGTCATGATTGGGCGGATGCAAAGTTTGTAAAGAGTCGTCTTATTTCTAAGAGACATTTTACTGTTTTTGCCTATGAGGGGATTAAGACGACCCATAATGAAGGCCGCCCTATTGCGAACAATCTGGATGTGTTTCGCGAAAGTGAGTTGGCGATCAAGGGTGACGCCCAGGTATTTGGCAGATTTAGCCCATGGGATGGGTTCGCCGAATAGGACTATGGGTGACGGCATGAGATTCCGCCGGGTCTCAGTGAAGTACACTGCTGCACTTTTGCTAGGATTTACTGCAATCCGCCATTTACGAAACCATGCACCGATTACGGTGATGGCTCGTTGGATGGCGCATATCTGCCTGACCTTGAACCAGCCAGTAGAGTAGATTGCAGTATCATCCGCAAACTGAGCGATCTGAACATTAGGTTCAGATCGTGGGATGTCGCTGGTGTACAGCGAGAAGAGAATGGGTGAGAAAACAGAGCCCTGAGGGACACCTGCGTGAATGGGATGCGGGGAGGAGAGCGTTCCCTCGGTGCGATAGCTAAACGTTCGATCCCTGAGAAAGTCTCGTAAGATGAGTACAAGACGGTCAGGCACACCCAGTTGGTACAGCTTGAATATCAAACCGTTGTGCCAGACTTTGTCGAACGCTTTCGCTACGTCGAGGAAGACAGCTATGGTCCCTTGGGGCTTTGGTTTCTTATTGAAACCGCCTAGGATGTGCTCCGTTACGCGGTGCACTTGTTGGACGCAAGAGTGTTTGGCTCTAAAACCAAATTGCTCATCGGGAAGGAGGTTATTGGACCTAACGTGGGACCAGAGTCGGTTCACAATGAGCCGCTCGTAAATCTTCCCCAGAGAGCTGAGGAGACTTATGGGACGGTAGCTGGAGGGCTCGGCTGCCGGTTTGCCTGGTTTGTGAATACCAATGACAATGGCATGCTTCCAAGTGTCTGGGAAGGAGCAGTTGCTCATAGCCGCATTGAAGATGCTAACTAAGAGATGGACTAGTGGGACTGAGAAGTGTTTAATCACCATGTTGCTGATACCATCAGCACCAGGGGATTTACGGGTCTTGAGGCTCTTGATCAGAGACACTACCTCGGATGATTTTACCGGTGGGAGGAGTGGGAGGTCAGAGATGGACATAGAGCTTTTACGTTCGACTTCAGATTCCACCGAATCGAGGTGTTTCTGGTCGACGTGATCTACATTTAGAGTACACTGAGCCTCAAGGCTATCAGCTAAACACTCGGCTTGGTCTTCGTCAAGGAACGCTATGGAGAGGGGAGGTGGCCTAATGAGTGGAGGCATTGTCTGTTGTCCGTCAGATTTCAGAGCTCGAGCCAACTGCCAGTATGCCTGGTGAGTTGGCTCAATCTCTGACAGTTTGTCGCCCCACCTTTGATCACGCAGCTCACTCATGCGTTTCCTTACAGCACGCTGTAAATAGCGCATGGTGGCTTTATTCTCTGGGGTTGGCATCGAGTCATACGCCCTAGTGGCGGCGTTCTTAGCTGTCAGTAACCTCCTCGCACCCTCGAGCAGTTCGAAGCGGCGACCATCCGCCACTTGGACCTGCTTTGAGGATTCACCTACTGCGGTGCGGAGGTGGTCACTGAGAGCCTCGATCGCAATTGACACGTCTTCTACTGTCTGTATGTCATCGGGGATTCTATCGAGAGCGGGTGAACTGATAGCTTGGAGGTATTCCCCAGTTGCTTCCGGTTCACTACCGTTCTAGTGATAGGGGTTATGTCCGTTGGGTCGGGGCCTAATTTTAACAATACAGGGCGGTGGTCTGAAGTCAGTTCGTGTAACACTTCTATAGAGCGCAACCGGAGGGTGACGTTTTTGAGAAGTGCTATGTCAAGTATGTCTGGTCGTTGGTTGTCAACATAGGGATATCTTGTGGGCTCCAGAGGGGAGACAATATCAAAGTTTAAGTGGCTGACCAAGCCTTCAAGGATTTTACCATTACTATTGTAACTAGTACAGTTCCATATGACATGTTTACTGTTGAAGTCACCGATCAGAAGGACGGAGCTTCCTAGAGAGAAGAGGGCTTCCAAGTCTGTCTGTAATAGTTCTTTACTAGAGGGGAGGTAACATGAGGCTATGATGACAGGTTGATGACCTGACATCGCTAGAAAGCAAACAGAGGCTTCTAGTATTCTAAGTGGTGGAGTAACAATTGGGATACAGTGCAGAGCTCTTTTGTAATAGATGAGAGTGCCACCTTTTGGGGTGGCCACTCTATCATTACGAACCAAACGGTAATTTGCAAACCTAGGGTTCGCTGTACCTGGTTTCAGAAAGGTCTCCTGCACGCATAGGATATCGACCTGATGGGTCTTACAAAATTCGTGAACTTCGTCCTTTTGACTAGAGAGGCCGTCAGCGTTGAAAGTCGCTACGGTGACTGAATGGGGCTTAATACGTTTCGGTGTACTATCCATATTGGATGATACCTAAGAAACGCTGGGGAGGGCGTAGCGCCTTACTGCGCTGATTAAACCCGCGTGTGTGAGCGTGGCTCGCAAGCGGTCTTGGTCGTTTGTGGCAGTACGAAGTTTGTGCGCGAATGCACGTACTTCGTCCACGTCTATGACCATCGCGTAGTCCATGACAAGGGCTATGTCGGCCGCCAGGTCAGATTGACCTGAGGCGTCCATGAGCCCAGCCATTGGAGGCCTAGAGAGCAGCGGTTTGGGCTTAGGAGCCGGCACGCAGACAGAGGCCTGCGGGCGGGCGGGGGTGAGGGGGGCGCTTGCTTGTACCATGCTCAAGGGCTTGGACCAAGCGTTGCGCGCGGGCGCGGGCGCGGGTACAACAGGTGTTGCCTGCGGTGCGGGTGTAAGGTTAGGCTTAGGGCCGTTCCCTTGTGAGCGGGTAGTGACCGGGCGAGGAGGGGGAATAGGCCTCCTAGCCGGCCCACTGGATACGCGGGGTGCCTTAGAGCAACCGCGGTAGTTGGCGATATGTCCCTGTGTGCAGCAGAGGACACAACTAGGTGGGTCTGCTGAGTCCCTAGTGCGAGAACACTGGGCTGTCCCGTGATCCCCTAGGCACTTGACGCACCTCGGGCGGGCGAAGCAGAATCGGGCGGCATGACCGTACAATTGGCAGTTATGACACTGGCCAGGCGCTCGGTTCCGGAATGGGGGTTGAACGGTGATCCCCGAGAGGTTCACTACCGTTTTAACATTGAAAATCGCTTTGCCCTCTGGCGTGCGATTGAGGATGACCAAAAGTAGGTCGTAGGGTTTGCGATCTTTGCCACTATACATGCGGTGGCATTCGCGGACAGGGTAGCCTTGCGCCTTCAAGTCGGCGAGGACACTATCAGTCTGCACCTCCTTAGGTACGCCGCGTATGACAACGCGTAAGACCTTCTCTTCTTCGAGAGCATAAGTGTGAAAACTTATGCTCTCATTTTTGAGTAGTCTGGTAAGCGCCCTATGGTCGCTTGGGGTAGGGACTTGTACTTTAATACCCAGTTGGGTTGTGCGGGCGCTAGTATATTGGATCTTACGATCCGTCAAGAGTCGTGAGACCATGTCCCACTTCGCCTTGTCCTGAAGGAACAGAGGCGGCGGCGGTTTCTCGCGCCTAACTGACGCTCCTTGAGAGGAGGCGTCGCGTTGAGACGCGGCGATGCTTGCGGGAGCATCGGAGTGAGCGAGAGGGTCGCGGGAGGTGGAAGCGAGAGAGCCTGATGGCTTCGCTCCCGGGGCGGTGTAGGCCGATTTGGGTGGCGGGGATGGAGCCTCTGAGGCGGCTTTGGGGACGCGCTTTTTCTTTCCGACGGTAGTGAACCCGTCGTTGGAGATGTTGCCAACAGAGTTAGCGCGGGAGCGGGAGAACTCTACATCCATCTCATTCTCCGAGTTGGATGCCGAGTCGTAGGCGCGTTCGTACTCAGTCCGAAGGACTGGAGAACGATCGCGGGGTGGTAGAGGTGCGCGGGGAGCATAGGGCGCAGGGTCGGGAGAAAGAGGGCTTTCTAAGGGCTTGAACGCCGAAGAAACGAAGGGCCCCCTCGAAGGGAGGGAGCCGGAGGAGGGAATTTGAGAGTCCGTGAAGCGGGGTCTCTCCTTAAAGTCCCTATTGGACTGGAGATACTCGGAGAGCATGTCCGGGTAGCAATTTGAGACCCACGAGGCGAACGCCTGAGGCGAAACGCCTTGCGGGAGGCTCATAGCGGGGGAGGGAGATAGAAGAGACATCTTAGGGGTCGAGGGGAATACTCGAGATGCGAGTGAGGGATGAGTGACACTCCCGCCGGGTGCAGGCGGGAGAGTGAGTGCCTAGGTGTCCCTACTGTGTGCCCTCTGCCAGTCTTATTGTGCAGAGGGATGTGTGCCTAAACGCGAGGCCCTAGCTGCTCCGGGGGCGAGGAGAGAAGACCGAGTAAAACCTGGCTTCCAACCGAACACTTGCCCCGAGAATAGGAGAGTAGGATAGGGTAGGGTGGGAAGGAGATACCTGCCGTCGGCGAGGGGAGACCCCAAGGCCGGTGAAGGCACGCCCGTCCGGTTTTAGCCGTTCCCTCCCACGCTCAGGAGGGGAAGGCTTGACGCACCGGGTTCACGCCCAACTGGATGGCGTTAACACCGCAAGGATCGTCCAGAAGACCACGTGAAGCGTAGATTTGTTTGACTCGAACTTGAAAATTGAAAAATTAAAAAATCGAAACAAGAGATCGCTCTGAGAAGAGCGGTTTTGATTTGACTATAGGTGATTGACGTGTCGAAGCGCTCTTACAAGAGCGCGCTTCTTTCGCGACGCGAGCCGAGCCGAGCCGAACGCCTCCGTGCGCCGAACGGTACACGAAGCGGTGGCTTGACGTCGAATCTGCACACAGAAAATCCACTATTAGCGAAGTCCAACACTGAATCCTCTTCAATCGAAACGATACAGGTAACCGGCACTAAAAGCGCAAGCACTTTTAGGCCGATCGGAATATTCTCGGAGAGCTCTTGAGCGCACGTCCGTCCCACTCGAGCGCGCTGACTGGAATGAGAGAACAACGCAAAATCGCCCGCATATATAGCAAGCAGACTCCGCCACCTTGTGACTCACTGCACGCGCGCCGGCCGCTGCTATATTGTTGTTGGTTACACTATTTAATGACCAAACCAACATGGTTTCATCTCCATTAATGCGTTTATTTTCCCAAAATACGTGACCAACAACAATATAGCAGCGGCCGGCGCGCGTGCAGTGAGTTTTCGTTTAGACATATTTTGTTTTCTTGTCTTTGTAGGATGGAGGGTGATGGTCTACTACTCCCTCGGTGACCAGCCGTATTGGGAGTGATGTGGTTTGTTTGTTTTGCTTGATGTTTTGTCCTTGAGTTCAAGAGAGAGGCTGGGGGTCGTTGCTATTGTTGTTCCGTTTAAGAGTCACTTGTTTTTACTTCCGTTTCAGGTGTAGCGCCTTTTAGCGAGTTAGTTCTTGTTCGCATATAGGACTCTATTGTTTTATTCTTTTTAGTATTATGAAAACTGTTTCTTTGTATTGGTTTCGGCAGAGCCAGAGGAGGTGAGTTTTGTTTTCTTTTCTGGTTTCTGATCTGAAAAGAATCCTGCTTTGGTACGGCAGGGGCAAAAGTCGATGACTGCTGATTTCTGCCTTGTAATGTTATTATTTTATCGTACCTAAGCACTACGTTTTCTCCCTGTTGTTTTCGAGCTCTCAGTTCTTCATGTAAATCCTTTCTCTTCTGCAGTATTTTATGAGTAAAATCTTCTTTTACGTATATTGGTGACTCTTCTAGGAATTTTCGGTTTTTTAATATTTTAATCTTCAAGCCCATTGTGCATAAAGTTACTATAATAGGTCTGATATTTTCAGTTCGTTTTCCTATTCTTCTTACTGATTCAATATCGCGGCTGTCACAAGATACTTTAACTTTTTCCGTAATTATCTTCAAAATTATGTTCTCAAGCTCATGGTACGATAATTCTTGTTCCGCTACGCCAAATAAAATTATATTTTTCTTTTTCAGTTGCTGCTCCATTCTGTCTATAGCAATTTGTTGTTCATCTATCTTTTTTTCTAGTAGACTGAACTTCGTTTCAATATTTTCAAATTTTATATTCACATTTGTGTTTATGTCCTGTATGATTCCATCTTTCATGTTGATTAAATCTTGTTCCTGCTTTTCCATCTTTCCTTCAATGCCTTTTAATATTTTCATCATCTCCTCCATTTTAAGCGTGTATTGTAAGTTAATTACAGCGCCCTCTTTGTGGTTTTATATACACGTGTCGTCTGGATAAGAATATTGGGAGTTCTATATACGTCGAGGACAAATCAAAGAAGTTTGTCCAGTATCGCATAGATGGCGCTGTAAACAACCTTTGACTGGTCGATATTGTATAACTGATAAATTGTGATTTGGAGGTTATAATCAACACTACTTATTGTAAATCGGGGTTTACTCACTGGATTCACCTTTAGGTAGATGGAGCGTAGCTTGAAATATATCTGTATCATGCGAGGTTCATCAATATTCACTGTTTTGTTTTGATTTTTCAGGAAAATTCCGTCGTATTCTTCTTGGTTGTTTTTGTTATATTTACGGTTTTAATCACAGAGATAACATTCGTTGGCGTGAAGCAGTTGTTGCTGTACGTGGTCTTCTAGTTTTTGTATCAGTTTGTGCACTTTTGTAATTTTAAACAATAAAATATTATAGAGCCAATTTTGACTTGAGCACTGTGGCGCCCTCTCCCTTACTTAATACGCCCTATACTTAAGCCCTTATTAAAGGTCTTAAACCACTAGAACTAAAAATACTGCTACAATATGACTTGTAAAAAGTATTTAATTATGATTATTTTTGAAACGAAATTATGATTATTTTATACTTCCCAAGCTGGGTATTAAGGCGACATTTTTTTCTAAGAGTTATACCCGTAGCTAGTGGTAGGTCGATAGAAAATTTAGAATTTTAATTGAAAGGTTTATTATGCATTTATCTAAAAGATTTTTACTATAGAGAATTAAGCGTACAGCGATCAGAATACAGTTTATACATTATGGGTCTTGTAAAAAAAAACATGTTGCGTTGCGATGAAAAAAAAAACGTATTTTATTTTTTAAATGCTTACAGAGACCTTATCATGAACTCATCACATAACTATTAATCTTTATCTGGATTACAGGACAGTATTCTGTCCTTACTGTACCAGTGTCGGTTATTACTTTACATAAAAATGAAGTTATTTACAGACTGATCAAAGTGATCAAACAAGCACTTCCGCACAGTCTCAATAAAAAAAGTTTATCATCATCAACCCGCTGGCCCGTAGTTTCCTCCTAAATGTACGCCGGTGCCAGTCTTTAGTTCTCTGTTTTACGTTACGTTAACCGAACTCGTTACCGAAAACAACTATATACCCTCAATAATAATTTAACACATAACTGCTCTGTACGCCAAGAGTGTCATTGTAAACCCGCCAAAGATTAACAATAGGATTCCCAACTACATGCAAGAGTGCAATGAGTGTAACTTATTTAAATTCAATGTTTTTTATATTTTTGAATTGCCGTACCGTTAACTCGTATTCAGTGAGCGATTTAATGTCATTTAATATATACAATTTTACATGAAATTGTTTGTTGACGTGCTACAATATAATTATAATTATTATGTTTATTAAATTATAGATTATTATTGACATTAATTTAGAACGATATATTAACGTATATGCTCACAAGGCTGATCACGGCATGAATCATACCTAATAATTAAGATATATTTTGTTAATAACCTGTGTACCAAAAAAAAAATATTTTACTTGTTTTGAAATATTTTTTTTCAAGTGTCACCTCTCCGTTTGATCTTGAGCGTAGTACGTTCTGAGCTTACTTGAAAAGTAAGATGGATAAGAACAACTCGTGGAAAAGCTTGAACATAAACACCAATTCAGAAAAGGGAAACTTAAACGCAAGGGTCATTGAGTTTTGTCCGTCTACATTTGGTATTCTTGCTTTTACTTGAACATTGTCGATCTCAATTTGATGATGTATAATTTACTTAAACTTATACACACCAGATCAGTTTATGCATCGTAATTAAAGTCATTATGGCTTGTTATAATTATTATTTAGTAGGTGATGCATAACTAAAACTTAATAACTATTCACGTTAAACTTCATGTTTTTAAAACATTTATAAGTAATTTGTAACCTATAAATATTCTACAATTTCCGAACGAAGGATTGATGACTGGCAACTCGACAGACGGTACAGGCGGGCAGATACGAACCAAGTAAAGAAAAGACGGCTGGAAAAAGACAGAGCGGTATTTTATGGTGCTAGGTGGGAAGAAACAATTTAGAGGAGTTAAATATAAGCGAATATGTGTAATTAAAGTGGTAGAAGATTAAAACAAATAAGATAAGTATCAAATGTAATAAGTTTTGCTGTACATTTTATTTGAAGTGGCAGAAAATTATAGTTGTGTTCAGTTATATACAATAATTGTATGTGAGTATTTAGGTACCTGAATATATTACTTTCTAATCATCATAATTATGTTATTAGCCTAAATAAATGATGATTATGATTGTAGTATCGGTAGTTTATCGTTTTGGTAACTACAGTTGAGTATAGTATTGGGTACCTAGTCTAACGTAATTCTGACGTGACAATCGTTACTTTAAGAATGTAAAAGAACGCTATAAGAATTGTCTGTACGAGTATTCCAGTAGAATTGTAATAAACAAAGAGTAAAAGTAAGTGTTGTATCATGTTTGGCTAGTTCCTGACATACAATCTTAACATACTATTATATCTCCTGCTAAATGGACATACAACGGCTGAAAGTCCTTCATGTTAGTTATTAATTAGAACTACTAAATTCGAGACTTATCGTATTTTATTTGTTTAGTAAAAAAACATTAGGCCGATCATAATCTATATACATATAATACAAATATAACGTATCGCTGTCCGGACTTTTAAAAACGAAATTAGAACGAAAAAAAAATTGTAAGAATTTTTGTCTGTGGGTTTGTGCACGCTAATCTCTGAAACGGCTTATCCGATAACCATGTGGTTTTCACTTATATTTTATGGTAAAAACAACATTTAAAATTAAAAATAACTTTTTGGCCACTACGCCAAGACTAAGCGAGCGAAGCCGCTGGCAGTATGTTAATAAACTTGATTTATATAAACCGAACTAATTTTGAAATGACAAAAAAGGAGATGGTTCTATGTTCCGCTGTATATTTGTTTTTATGTATGTTCACCGACTTCTCCGCCAACTGTCATATAATCGGTTTTTTTTTCTATTCTTCGGTAGGGAATGCTTTCAATTTGGTCCCATTGTCACCAAGTCAGTATATGATAATTGTATCCTAGGGAAATTTTGTAGACACTTATTACTTTTTCATATATGTATTTTCGGTAACCAATTTCTCACTCACAGGCCCGGATACCTGTGAGCGCCTAGCCGGATTGCATGGCAAAGCATTCTCATTATTTTCACTCATTTCATTATGGTTTTTGGGAGTTTAGTATAGTACTTTCCCAAGGCACTATACGTCAGTATTTTGGGATGACACCCTAGCCTTTGATGATCCAACATCTCTCTGCAAGGCAGCAGTTACCATTTGATTTTGGAGTTTGTGTCTCCTAGACCAATTGCCGATCCAGGGCTCACGAGGTTGGTCTCCCCGGGTCCGAGCTTTGTTTTTAGTGGCGGCTCCTTCTCGCCACTGTCATCCTCTATCATCGGGTTTAACGCTATTTTGTAGAAAAATCTCCGCCATGAGATTTCCCAGCACTCCTCTAGACGGACCGCCCTATTGTCCGCGTTTGCCTCAGCAGCTAACCTCCATATCTGGAGGCCGTTTCGCTATCCGCAACCTGCGACGCAGTGGGTGGCATAGAGCAATGCCTCTGGGAAGGTTCCCCAGAACCCACGAATTTTCGCGAATCTTATTGACAAACTTTTTGAAAAGACTTTAAAATAAAAACTAATACTACAAAACCAGCCAAATGCAAACCGAGCTCGCGAACGGAGGTTTCGTACTGATATTATTATTATCCTGAACATTGAATAAATCATTTTGACTTTGATATTAAAAGCTTTTCTCATAATGTTTTAACTATTTTTGAAGCTGGCACGGATTCAATAAATTCAATGCAGCTGCAAATATTATATCAAAAAGGAGTTAAGCAGCGAGTTCGTTCATAAGTTTTTCACATGCTGCACTAAGTACACTTCTGCCAATCTTTGTGAAATATTCAACGAACAACTGGGGATGTGTGCGATTATAGTTTTAAAATATCGATAATCTTTTATATACTCGTAATATATTTTATATGATATATCTAAAATAACATATATCATAAAAGTATATGTAATATATTGTGCTAAAGATTCTATTTGTTATACTACTTTGTGAAATTAGAGTACAAAAAATACACGACCTTACTTAAAAACGCTGTTTAAATTTAAATAACGTCATTTAGTAGGGCGCAGAACAGTTTTTCTTTGTATAAACGTCAATTAACGTTAAGCAGCAATTATAAGTAAGGCCGACAGAGTTTAGTAGCAATGGAACTCTTTGTGAATGGGTTATTCCCGGGAAGTATACTGCCACCATAGCTATTTCTACCGTGTAGCAGTAATGTTCGCAACACAGTGTTTTGGTTAGAGGGATACGGGTGCCAGCGAAATTATATAGACTTAACAAATTCATGTTACGGAGGGTTACTGGCGCCGCGCAGTTTGCCACTTCTGACAAAATGTATCCGTTGGAGGCAGTGGTTACCCTTTATCAGGTGGGCCTTAGACTTCTACCGTTCTAATAACATAAAAAAAAACAATTTAAATAAAATAAACAAGGCCTTTGGGAGGCCTGAAAACTTCGAAATTGTTTAGCCACTAACCTATCCACCAAGCTGCACTGGACCCGCGTGGTGGATTTTAGCCCAACTCCTCTCTCTGAGAGGATGACTCGAGCCCCAGCAGTGGGAACAAAATGGGCCGATTATGAAGCAAAATATACGTAACTACCTATCAAAAATTTGTACTACTCTGCATAAATGCAACCAACAGGAGTAAGCACTATTTTTTGTTGAGTTTGTATCTGATCTAGATATATATACTTTCCCCGAAATAATAAGTAATAACCAATTATATATGTTTAATAAAAAAAGTTATTTTATACCAGTGAATACCAGTGTATCGTACGCGGTATTCAGCGTAAGTTCCCTGACGATGGGTATGGAACATGATCATTACATAGGACGATATCATCGTCTAGTTACGTGAGTTACAGTTGTACAGTTTTCATAATATACAACGTCAAACTAACGAGAATTCTTAACCAAAAATAAATTGTTTACATTCCCCGAGACAAAGTAATTTATTTTTGCTTTTATACAAAAAGAACCCGATCGTTCACGATCGAATTAAACTTTACAATTTAGTCAAACTTTCAAGTTTGACTAAATTGTAAAGTTTAATTCGACATTAGTTGTTACTTTTAATTTATTGATATAGTACTACGTAAACATTTTTTAAGTATTTAAAAACAAACAACTCTATACATTTTTCAAGTACATGCCACTTGAGCAATGGTTGCAGTTGACTCTACTCTAATAGATCGCATTGTTTCTATGTGCCTCCATCCGAATCTGAGACGAATTATCGACCTCATTGTTTTCTTACTGACCCAACCCTACGATAAAGCGCAGAAGTAAAGAATTTCAAGGCTTCAAAGCGTAACTCAAAATTCAAATCAATTATTGCTCTCCGTTCTATTTCTTTAACAAAATTGTAGGAACGTGACTGCCATGCATTTGCCTGGACATTTTGCAATCTTGAGGTCACCGTCAGTACATTTATTCCATGTCGTCGGTTATTGGCTAGTTACCATAAATAGGATTTAATGGTTCGTTAAGCTGGAGCTTGAAAAGTTTGCTTTTGAAAGCTTTGCTTGGAATTTAAACTTGGAAATAAACTCAATGTTCGGTTGGGTGGATTCTCGGTCATGCCATCTGCTAGTATTATCAGAAGACGTGGGTTCGAATGCGGTCTAAGGATATTTTTATTTTTTTTGTTTTGGTTCTCAGACAACAAATGGGTCCGTGACATCTTTGGCAATTATATTTTAACGTTTTTAGCATTTTTTTATAAATACTAAAGGAGTACAGGAGAGCGGTTTTTTTTTACCGAACTATCCTTAGGCACTATACATTGATCTAATGATATTTGCAATTTTAACTTTTTAATTTGTATTTTGTATTTCACAAGCTGCGCCCCACAGTTTTATCCGCGTAGTGATGATAATGATGATGATGAAATCTACAAAATATGGTATCCTGCCATTTCACCGACACTTAATTTATAAGTTTTCGGTTCACAACCAAAATTTGCCAAAAATATACATTTTAAAATCATTATTTCACAACAAAATAGTTAGCAAATGGTTCATTTATCAAATCGATAATTCGACAAATTTGGATTTAACAACGTGACATCTGCCAAACTGTTCATTTTATACTTATATTAATTAATAAATGTTTTATAAAAAATAATAACTTCACAAATTTTACATTTGTTTCGTATCGTTTGACAAATGATTCTTTTTCTATTTGCATTACCTATCCAATGTTTGAAAAAATAACCCCTTTCTCACTTCAAATAAACTAGTTTATAACAGACAAACAAATCATTAATACTTATAACATTTATTTGTTAATATTGATTGCTAGTCACATAGTTTGGTGAAACGATCAAACTAAGTAATTAATGATTGTGGCTCCAACCTATGGTGAGGTTAGGTTTGAACTGCGACAATTTTACGCGCAAGCCGAGCGAGCGAAGCGAGCGTACTGTGGCAGCGGCCGGTGAAGCGCTCAAAACCAGGTAATTAATGATTGTGGCTCCAACCTATGGTGAGGTTGTGTTTGAACTGCGACAATTTTACGCGCAAGCCGAGCTAGCGAAGCGAGCGTGCCGTGGCAGCGGCCGGTGAAGCGCTTAAAACCAGGTAATTAATGATTGTGGCTCCAACCTATGGTGAGGTTATGTTTGAACTGCGACAATTTTACGCGCAAGCCGAGCTAGCGAAGCGAGCGTGCCGTGGCAGCGGCCGGTGAAGCGCTTAAAACCAGGTAATTAATGATTGTGGCTCCAACCTATGGTGAGGTTATGTTTGAACTGCGACAATTTTACGCGCAAGCCGAGCTAGCGAAGCGAGCGTACTGTGGCAGCGGCCGGCGAAGCGCTCAAAACCAGGTAATGAATGATTGTGGCTCCAACCTAAGGTTAGGTTAGTTGTGTGTATGAACATGTCGGTTCAACCTGTATCGGTATATGTATGTTTACAGTCATCAGGTTACCATTGTACAACCTCTGCCTAGTTTGGGACCTGAAGAGTGTGAGTGGATACGAAAGTTACACCTGTAAGTTCGGAGATTTTTAAATTATTAGACTACAGTTAAATTAAGTCAACAGAATTTTTTTATATCTCGGACCAACTAACACATTAGTCAATCATGAAACAAACCTCAATAAAAACTTTTTAAAGTTTTCGTCTACGCTTTAAAAGTAGGTACAAAAAAGGCTCTAAAGCTGCAAATTTACAAAGTTAGCAAATAACTTGAAAGGCTGAGAGCGATCAACCGAAGCTCAAAGTTGGGACCCCATTAGATTTCCATTAGAAACTTTGAAAATATCTAAATTGAAATTAATATATTTATTCAGCTAATGTCTAGTGTATTCTGAAATAAGAATTAGTATGCGTTATTTCGTTAAGGAACATAACATCTTCATAACTATAATATAGAGTGATGAAATTCTCTAAATACTGAACATATATAGGTACGACTAGTTAACCGACTTAAAAAAGGAGGGGGTTATATATATATATATATATATATACTTCAAATACATGGGGTTCTACTGCACTTCTAGCTAATCGGAACTATTTGAATTTCGAATGTAATATTTTTTTAAACGTTGCAACCATTATTTGTCATTTTTTTTATCACACATAAAAGTTCTACGTACGCAACGAAAATGGAATTAGGTCGAAAAGATTTTGGAGCGATGATTTTTTATGATTTTAAAAGTTCTCTCTCTCTGCAAGATTGCGCTCGTCTTCAAAATGTTTTTGGGAGAGAAGCACCTTGTTTGTGCACCGAGTCCAGCCACCCAATTCAGCAAACCGTCGCGGTTTGCTGAATTTGAGAGAAGTTTAGTTTCTTTACATAACAAATTTCGTGAAAGGCGGCCTTCAACTGCCGTCAACGAAAATAATGTGGTTACTGTTAAGCGGCTAATTGAAGAAAACCCGCGGATTACCTATGAGACAATTCGAGGACTATTGGGGATTGGTCTGAGCCAAATTTAGAAATTTTACACGAAGAATTGAAAGTTCGGAAACTTTTTTGTCGTTGGATCCCTCATGAACTGACAGCGGAGCAGAAGAGGGCTCGCGTTTCGCGTACCACGGACATTCTAATGCTGTTTATGACATTGTCACAGAAGACGAAACGTGGATTTATTGTTTTAAACCCGAAAAAAAACAGCAATCTTGTGAATGGGTGTTTGAAAATGAGAACAGGCCAACAAAAGTGAGGCAGGCGAGAAACGTTGGTAAAAAAATGATCGCGTTTTTTTCTCAGCTACGGGTCCCATCTGTAAAAATCCACTTGAAGATCAAAAGAGTGTTAATGCCGAGTGGTATTCTACCATTAGTTTACACAGGATGTTAGAAAAAGTTCGCGAAAGACGACTAAAAAGCCGCGTTCTCCCACACCATGACAACGCTTCTTCGGCCAACAAAACAAAGTCATTTTTAGCTTCTGAAAAAGTACAACTCGTCACACATCCTGCGCATAGCCCCGACCTAGCACCCTGTATTATCCCCAACATCAAAGATTTGATGAAAGGTTTCACTTTTAGCAACTCCGAAGTGGCAGTGATAGCGTTCAATCAGCACGTAGAAAACTCGCCTTCAGATCTGTGGTCCTCCTGTTTTAAAAAATGGTTCGATCGCTTGAAAAGAGGTTTAAAATGTAAAGGAAAGTATTTTGAAAAGCAATAAACCTACTATTTTGGTTATAACATGTTGTTTTTTTTAAGGTACGCAATACTTATAGTGTGACCTACGTACATACAGTCGAACATATGTTCAAACATACACACTGTATGTATTTTTTGTGTAGGTATGTTCACCGATTTCTCCCTAATTTGTGGACCGATTCTCAAAATGTTGTTTTGTTCTGTTGGTAGAGTATACTTCCGAGGTGGTCCCATTGCAATTTCATTAAGTTCGGTCTAAGTTACACTCTCGTATAACTGAAAAATAGTTCACCTATTTTGATGATATCATCATTGAACGTGAATGATAATTGATCCCGTAATTAGCAAGGGACACAAAAAATTTGCATTTTTTAATCAGGTTAAAAAATAGAAGTAGAAAATAAGAGAAGTAAAAAATAAAATAATATAAAATTATAAGCGTATAATTTTATATTATTTTATTTTGATAACTCTTATCAGTAAGTGAGTCAACCCATGACCATGTTCACTGAAAATTGTGTTTTATTTGATAGATTCTAATTTTCATAATGACTGCCTACGTAAGTATTATCGTTAATATATATTTTCCATTTAATAACAAATGAATTCGGCTCATAGAGAGGTCGATACGAAGAAAACTTACGGTTTTATGGAAAAGACTATGTTCACGAGTACATACTCTCAACTTAGAGAGGAATATTTCTCCGGAATTTAATATGACCATGTTAGCTTCACCGAAAGCTCAAGCCAGAGGTAGGAATCGATCCAGCATCCGTCAAGTTAGTGACTGACCCTCGTAGCCCCTGGGCTATCAACAAGTGATAATTAATATTAATACGATAAATATAATGTAAAGTACTTGAATGACCGGGCCTTGTTATATGAAGATACGAACACAAAATAGTAACACATATTCCGTGAGAATCTTGTCACCGCGATTTAGGATTTTGCAACGCGACTGTTACGCCATCTAGCCCTTCAAGAGTCAATGTCATTATAACAATGAAATTTCTATTGTGTCTGGCCCTGTGACCTTTGATAGACTATTCTGAACGCAAAAAGTACGATAAAATATTACATGATAGAAATTTTATTTATATGTGTACGCGCCGCTTAATTAGCTATTATGTGTAATTTATTATCTGTAAAAAATTATTATATCTGTTACCATTCATACACTCACTCAGTCACTCATTCAATCCCTTCCCGCACCTCTTGTAGCACGCGCTAGTAAAAAACCTCTAAAATATACACAAAACTATAGCGCGGCCGCGAGTGCAAAATCTAAATAAAACATGTAAAAGAAACTGTTTAATGTGATGGTGGAAAGTGAACTGCGACCTATACAGCCATATCGAAGGACTTCGCCCAGGACCCACAGCACGTGAGCCTCTTTCACTGTCCAATTACGCTAATCCTAGCCTACAATATGTATAGCTTTAATAGTATCCAAGCCTTGCTGGACGACTGTTGCCTCAAGCGTTACGTTGTGTTCTATATGTGATTATTAATTATGTATCTAAATATTGAGATGAGGTGCAGCGTTACAAGAAAACGTGAACTGAAGTATGGAAGAAATAACGAATGACAGGCATCGCAAATAGTTCACTAAATACGTTAGAAAAATATGAGATTTTTTAGAAAATGTTCAATTATTTTAACGCCCCTTCTGCAAAGTCTACGACACTTCATATTTCCTTACTATATGGACTTGTACGTTTGTACATTTGCCATTGCTCAAGTTGTTAAGGTAAATATTTATATTAAGAGATGTTTCATTCAAATAGTAAGAGTTGTGTCACAGGCACATAAATAAGTATCTCGTTAAGTCGCTGTCCTCTGTAAGTTATATTCTAGTCAAGCGATGGATGCGTAACATAAAATCTAAGGTTGCCCACTTTACCCGGCTGGACACAGTTACGAGCAATAAGCGCAGTTAATAAGCCAGTACTATTATCACACAACTTCCAAAAAGAAGGTTGTTAAATCGACTTTATTTGCGTCCTCATAACATTTTTCTAAGTGACCCGATTTTGATGGCTTTTTAAACCAGGGCTTCGTATGTGGCCCCACATACTAAATTTGTGACTTTGATTCCCCTTCGGTCGACACAATAACCCCTTGAGCGAAACGGAAGTGGGAGTAACAAAAATTGTAAAGGGTCTTTAGAATACATTCAGAAGCAACCACGGTAAAATCCTAGGTTTGAGGAAAGCTTTGGTAGAAAACATGAAAGTTTGACTCAGATGTATACTTACGTATGCCACCATCTACACTCGAATATACGTCTAATTTTACTAATAATATGTATCACCGTCCATTCTCAGGTTTGAAACTACGCAAAGTATGTGCTATAGAAACCCAATTTATGACATAATGTATATACTATACATATATGTACCTGGGTATATATACATAGGTCAAATAGACATGTTCATGTATACAAATGTTAGACCTGTCCGGGGATCGATATTGATAAATAAAGTAAATTAAATACTTACTAAACTTAGTTTACATTTATTTACATTAATTAAATAAATAATTATAATACCAAACTGTGTACAATAAAGTAGCTGTCGCCCCAGCAGATTTAGTTACTTGGTCTTATGAATAGGTCCCACAAGTACAATTTGAAAAAATTTATACCGACTTCCATTCTATTCAGTTATTGGAGTGTATCTCAAAAACTACTAAACCGATTTTGATGAAATTTAAATAGAACACACGGGAAGCACCACCAACTTTCAAACAAAAAATAATTTTGAGAATCGGCTCACCCAGTCGAGAGTTATGAGGTAACAAACACAAAAAATACAGTGGAATTGAGTACCTCCTCCTTTTTTTGGAAGTCGGTAGAAAATAAATTGACTCCCCGTTACGGGTGAAATCGCCAAAAATACTGCCTCTTTACTAATAAACGTCGCAGTTCCGTAACAACAGCAGGGTTTCTTTCAATTATAAACTAGTGACAACCCTGACCTATATAAGAGTCAATTTCTGAAACAACAGGTTTGTTATATAGATGCCGTAAAACAAAGATACTTCGAAACGATTTAGATCGGTAATATTTATCTTACAATTTGAGTAGGTCTCTTGGAGTAAAGTGAAAGTCAGCTTGTACATAATAATAATATTATTTAAAATGCTAAAGTAGAAGGAATTCCCGCATGAATGTATAATTAATAACTTTTTATTAATTAAGGTGATAAAATACCTTACGTAATAATTCAATAAGAGACAAACACAAAATATATACAACATGAATAAGAAAGATCAGATTGGTCAACAACCCGGAAAAGGGAACCCTTTGGAAAGACTTTCAGTTAGTTGCCCGTATGTTCGTCTGTGTGTCTAACTGTCAAGACCTGTTTTTAATAGGAACGCGTAAAAATATCTAGTTGAAATTTATATCATACTCAAGTCTACGGTATCATCAAACTGTGAAAAAGTCAAGCCTACGCATGACACATTGTAATATTTTCGCACATTTTGCGATTTCCTAACAAAATGACATCATCATATAAAGGAATAAATCTGAAAACCGTAAATATGTAGCTTAATACAAAAATAAAAGTTAATTTACTATTACAAACTTATTATGTGCAGTTAGTGCAAAAATCGTGTCTAGGAATCGAACGGCAAACCTAAGTTTCTCCTTTAACCTTGTTTGCGTTTATTTAGCGCAATAATGTTACATGCTTTCTTAATGTACGGTAAGTTTGGTGCTAGAGTTTAACTCGCACTTGGTCGGTTTTTAACTGTTTCACCTAATAGCGCCAGTGGTCACGCGAATCCAACAGGCCGTAGAGTAATCGTAAAATGAAAGCGTGAAAATACTCCGAAAAATAGGCATCAAAGATGAAATGCAATTGAATAAAAAAGGTGCCAAAGCTTTCTGGTAAATATTTATTCGAAATAATTTCCCTTTATTTTTAGAAATTTGATTTGAAATTCGAAAAAAGCCCGCAAACACACGCTAAAATAATCCCAAGTGGTTACGCCAGCCAGGTGTAAGTTCAAGTTAAAGCTGTGCTTCCAGATATGTGGAATAAAATTCGTGAATACAAAACTGACACTCACAAAGCATAAGCACACAGTTACGTGGTATACACCAAAATAACTTTGAATATTTAGCTATTCCAATGGTATATATGAACACTTTTACGTCACTGTTTGAATCCCATTCCGCAATTAAGTAAAAGCCCCTTTTCCCCCAATTAGCGTCAGTTTTCCTACTTTGGCATGATTGTGGTCTTTACTAGTTAAGGTTACAGTAATTTTAGATGTATTTTTTTATTAGACAAATGAATTAACATTGAGTAAACATATATAGTACGTACAATAATTAAAGTTAACAACTTTAAACGGATTAAATCACATTTGTTAATCCTGACGTTTCGAACTTTACAGTGAACATGGTCTCGGGTAGACTAGATGACAGTTTTTGCTATGGAAATTATTTTAAGTATTGCTTATCATATTTCAATCAACGTTCCCGATGCACGCAGTAGTCACTCACGGTGTCCAGAGGCCTTGCAGTATTAATATCTTGATCACTGGATCCCAAATAAGTGCTACTTGACAACCATCATCTTAATTAGGATTAGGTGTTCCTTAAAGAGCATATTCAACATAGAATATCGAAAAGGTGAATTATACAGATATCTGTACAATCTACCAGAGTTTAATAGTACGTTGTGGTGATATACCACAATGATTATTCAATAATGAAACTACTGTAACTGCTATAATAAGTTATTAAATAATATCAAAAACAAAAAAAAAGTGAAATTTAGACGGTCCCCATGCAAGAAACATGTTTTATTTAGAGTCTATATTTATTCTGTATAGTTAAAAGGTACACCCGTCATTGTTTCATGGTGGTAGCGCAGTTCCTGGTGCCCTGGCTTAACATTACAATACCATCTTAGATCTTACTAATATTATAAATGCTAATGTTTCAATGGATGGAGGATTGTTATACAATCTCGACAGACCGGCTTTGGATTAAATGTAGTATGTAGATAGATGAGGTGTTGGAATAACACATAGGATACTTTTCATCATCATCATCATCCATCACCATATGGGTGAAGACGCAGGGTGTGGCTAGTAGTAATATTAATGCTAGACTGTGTGAATGAGGATATTCGTAAGTGTTTATCGTAGTTACCCGTTAATTTAAATTATTATATTGTATTAAATTATATTTTTATTATGTAGATAGCTTATACACAAAGGGTAGTTCCCGAAGAATTGCGATACTCTGATTCTACGCGGTTGAAGGCACATAACATATTTGTTATTGTTTCCTTTAAATATTAGCATCATTAAATTATTTTGTACGGTTTTGTTTTCTACCTAATTAACCACCAATTCCTAACTCTCAACGGAAAAGGAATGCGTACTTCCATAAGTTGTTTCCAACAGTGTTCTGCACAAGGCAGGTGTGGTTTAACCCCGAGTTGTTCAAGCCCGACCCGGGGACCACAGTATATTCACTTTACATTCTAATATTGTACTAAAAGGTGCGCGCCTACATGATACAACTCACAAAATTTTCAGCTCAATTTTGTAAGTTGTTAAATGTAGGGAGGTGTCTCACAAATTAGGATGAATATTACTTAGGGAAAGACTTTTATGTGAACAGTGTTTCTTATTCTATTGCTAACATTTAGAAACTATCGAGGGGCCAGTCAACGTTAAAACCACCACTGTAAAGCCAAGTTCCACTATTTCATAGTTTAGGGCACGTTTATTCCCACTTTCAAGCACATTATAAATAATAGTGTTACAGTATCCATGTCATAATCATCACATTACGTCCCCACTGCTGAGATCCAGCCTTCCTCTCAGAGACAGGAGTTGAGCAATAGTTTTTTTTTTATTTGCTCGGAATTTATAAGCGTTTTCAAGTCTATTGAGCCATATTGTTGGAATCTGTCCTAAAACTATTTATAATCCTTTCCAGCGATAAACAAAACAAAACACACAATTGTTCCATAAAAAAGACACTTGAGTGCAAAAAAAATGCAAAATGCTGAAGCGTGCTATCAGCCGAAAACAACATCAATCTCTTTGGGTTGAAAATTGGGGAAAACAAGTATTGCAAACATCCGTTTTGATGAACTGTGAACTTTAACGAAAATAAAGAGTAACACTTTTTCTTTTTCTAAAATTTATTGCTTTGACTGGCATTGGCATTGGCATGAAAGCACTAAACAAGTGTTAAGCGGTAATATCTGCCTATACAACAGTTGAATTTCGTCACAAGTGATGTATTGCACTCATAGAGATCTAGAGAGATCTCAACCCGTGCGCTGGTTACAAAACCTGGTATCGCAAGCAGCGGCCGTATTCCGCGATTCAACGTATTAGATTATCTTCAATAAGTTCATTATCCACTGGGGTATTAAAACTAAACGTTTGAATATTAGTATAAGTGCAGAGCAAGCGCAGTAAACTGTTTACATGCAATATCGCGACCGGCGTTCCACATCGAACCAGTCTTATAATACAAAAGTTACAAACCGCACCGAACCATGTAATATGTTTTTAGGCATTTTGCTGCGACACCGGCCCCATCCTCTTTTCATATCTCCCTTGTTTGAGTGGTATGTAATTGCACTGCACTCATCACCCTGTTATATTAAGTTGTTAATCTAATGTAATGCGAACATTACTGCTTAGCGGTAGAAATAGTTATGTAGGAGTTCTCTGGATGTTTACAAAACTGGCTAATAAAAATAGACTAGAAACTGTTAATAATAGATCACTATAATCCTCCTAAGTAAGTGTTAATTAAGACCGTATTCTGGATCCGTTCATTCAAATCAAATTTACTAAGACCTGTACTCATAACTAGGTTTACTCCAGAGCATCATTGTGTCAGTGTTAGATATGCTCTAGCGATCTTACTTTATAAGAGCGGTTTCGCACGAGTGTAATTTAGCAATAAGAGGCGTAATTGTAAAGTATGATTTTTCTACTTTCACACATCAAAGCTTATTAGATTTTATTATAAACCTTCCATAAAAATATCTAACTGATGGTAAAAACCGCGTAGATTTCCGTTGTGGTAGGAGGTGTTAGTGGATATAGAAATATAGACGCGGAAAGCTATTTTTTATAATGTGTAAGGATAATTGCGGTAGAATTAGACTCTTATATTATCGCTATTATTAAATTCGAAGTTAAAGGCGAAGGCATAACCAAACGCAAGCTCACATGAAGCTATTTCGCCGATATTTGAACTGAGAGAATGCTAATTTCATACGTGCAACAAAAGTCTAACTTTACTTTAGTTCCTTCTTTCTCATCAACATCTTTCCAACTCTAGTTTTCTATGACTAAGATAAGCCATATTATATCTAGATCCAATGGGATCTTGAAAACCAAATCATAGAGAACAATCCGTGTAATAAAATAACTTTGATATGAAGTTAATAACTACATGTTCAAAAAATGCTTGACTATGTCTACTTATTTATATTTACTGTACATGTTAATACTGTTTTTTTATTCGTTTTCTTCTTTATGTTAATCCACCTCTACTGTTGGAATAATGAAATCCTCCGGTCTCCGTTTTCCTCTTGCCTCTGGGGCATGGGAGTCATATCCTTGAAACACCGATGTTTTTCTACAACAAGGTTGAGAAACCGAGATTCGTGGAATTAGCATATAACAACAGCTATATACTCATGCACAGTATACCAGATTTAAGATATGTATGAGGTTTCTTGTTATTAAAGTAATTTTTACAATCTAGTAAGTAAAAATTTAACTTTATTAGTAATCCTGTAGTATTTGAATATTTTACCTGAATGTAAGAGCTACCACGATAATTTCACCTATAAGCTTATTTATTTCTAAAGAATCAGATTAAAGTAATGAATTGTACAGCGATATAAAGTACTCGATAGTTGTGATAAAAAAATTAACTTATATATAATACTAGCGGGAACGCAGCCGGGTGCGCAAGTACTTCATGAAGGTCGAGATACTCCACTATACCTACGTTAAACCGTCAAAGATAATATTTAATAAAATATATTATACGATCAAACAGTCTTCCTCTTCTCTACTGAATTACAAGGTCGTGGTTAGGATTAAGGACCTAACATTGACTGTCTTTGCCCGAACGCCGGGTATTTGGTTGGTATAGTATATTTGGGTTTGGTGGTAATTGTAAATCCCTTTGCAATAACAATTTGCAGAACAGTTAAGTCGAAGGAATGATCGGACGATTAAGAAACCGAGTCTACCCGCAACAAGCACTAGTTGCAAGGTGATGAAGCCCTAAACAGTCCTTTGATTGCACCGACATTATACGGATCAAGAAAGCCCTTTGCGTACGATTTAACAATCGCTAGTTGGAAAAGATAAAACTGTAAAGGTTTATGAAATGACCTTAACATCAAGGAACATCGATCAGGGTCTGCGTCGTCTGCATGACAGCGAGAACCTTCGAACCTACGATGTCCAATGCTACGCGTCAACGAAACTGCTACGACTGTACGAAACAGCTACGGGTCTACAAACTCGTTACCGGCCCACCAACGTGCTACACACATGTCAACAAAAGTGATGAAGGTAGATAAAGAGCTGTGTCGCTTTTACATATTGCCACCTTTTAGTAATATCAACATAAACGTATTTACATCACTTTAGACCAATGGACTAGAGGAGACCAATAGAATAGAATGGAGGATAAAGCTTGTCTTCGTCTTGGGCGGCTTTAACCCCTCGCTTCACTCAGGACTCTACCTCCCTCGCTACGCTCGGGAATTAAATTACGAGTATAATCAAAGGATTAGGGATTAACCCAAGAGTCCCCGTTGCACTCAGGGTTCTCAGGGTTTTAAAGCATGCCTACTTAGCGATAGCATACATTGCAATTTTAGAGCGAAATATTCACATCCTCGGAATGGATTCGAACCCGCGTCTTTCGACAATCAGTGTCAGATGATGATGATGTCGCTTCGTCGCCATACGACAGTTAAAATTCGATGCTCGGACGGTAAGGCTCGGTGACCTAGTTGGTCATGGCGTCTGTCACGGATTGTTGGAAGACGAAGATTCGAATCCCGTCGAAGATGAAAGATATCTCTCTAAAATTACAATGCTTAGTAATAGGATTCAATAACTTGTTATTTATTTTGTAATTATTTTCATCAATATAAATATTTTAATTTTTCAATTTACTTAGTTATTTATTTTTAGCATAAAAACCATAGAAGAATTAGGTAATTCTTCTTAAATTAAAACTGTTATTGAAATAATTTGAGTGTAGATTTTAATTATTAGGTATTGTACGCTTGGAACTAAACAGAAATTACGTTTCAATTTTCTCAATGTACACAGTTAATAAATAAACATTATTCTAATTCTGGTTTTTAGTGCCTAATTGTAAAATACAAAACAATCAAATAAAAAGCGACAGGCTCTTTGCAAACGAAGCGTGTTTTTAATTGACGTTAATATTCAGCGAGCCAGTATTTTAAAGAAAAAAATATTTCTTTGATACTTCATTATAAAAATTGCCATTCTAGCAACTTTATAATATAAAAGCCAGAAACAAGAGATTGTTTTATTTAGCGCAAATGTATTTGTCCAGTTTTTGTTAAGCTATACAACCCCTGTCAGACGCCATGACCAACTGGGCCACCGAATCTCGAGGTCCAGGCATTGAATTTTAACTTTCTGATTTTAACCGTCATAAGGGGTCGGTATCGCTGTAAGGAGTTAGTGCTTTAAAAAAGTAATACTATATAAATATTGCTCTTAAGTCGTAGCATCAGTGAAGTTTACCCAAACAGTTATTATCATGTTTTTTATGCTACTTGGTCACGGCTGAATAATAATTGTTTTTACCAAACTCAATTGTTTTGATAATAAATATATGACCACTTTTCTTTTACACACATGACGTTTGTAGTTCCATTCAGAAATAGTTGTGATGATGGAATTTTGTACTTTTTAGTTTAAGTGTGTACATATAGGCATGGTCTAATGGATGCTTGCATGCAGTATACGTCACCGTCACTAGTAACGTCTTGAATGGATTGCGCTCGCTGTTTAAACCTGTTGTTTAATTTTTTTTGATTTAAGCTATGTAAAACTAAACTGGTAAGTTTAGTTCAGAACAAAATCTCAAATCAATAAGGGGGATTTTTGTCATGTTCCTGAAAAGTTACTATTATTTTATCATTCTCTTTGTCCCATAAAGTGTGAACCAAATTTTGTTAAAATTGGTCTGTAAATAGCGCCAAAGCAAAATTGTTGATGTGAAAAATGTTATTGAATAGTAGAACATGCTTACAACTTGTAAAGATTTGAACTGAACTTGTAAAGATTAGTTGAAAATGCAACCTGTACAGGAGGACTTACATACCAACATTCAACCTAACAAACATACATCATTCATCATAATCAGCCGGAAGACGTCCACTGCTGAACATATTTCTCCTCCATAGAACGCTACTTGGACCGGCTACTTGCTTCCTGCATCCAGCGATTCCCCGCGATTTTAACGAGGTCGTCGGACCACCTAGCCGGGGCCAGCCTAAACATCGTCTTTCGGTGCGTGGTCGCCACTCGACAACAAACATACGATCAGATAAAAGTCAATTAGGGCCAGTAAAGCAGAAGCGCTTCGCTCGCTCGGTCAATTTACTATATTATATACACTTTTCTTTTCACTGTATAAAAAGTCCGTATAGTTTGTCCTCTTGTTGTCCTCCCCTCACGTAACAAAGGCCATAGTTAATAACGTCAAGCATTGCTGTTGACAGCGTTGTTCTGTTTTAGTGAATTGTTACTTCAGAGCCGTCACACTAACGACTCTTATGAATGTAGAGTGGTTTCAAATAAATTACTTTTCTAACTATATACCTAATGCTACACAACCTTGAACCTTATGAATTAGTTTTATTTCATTTCATTTATTCATGCATACATATATTATTTATTACAAACAGGCTTTATAGGTCTTATAGCTAAATATATGTACCCTGTTAGGGCGTAGCACTTGCTGAGAGGTGCTCAAGTTACATTAATTAATATTAGTAATCATAAATGTCCAAATCGTAACATGCATTTCAATTAATTAATTCAAATTTAATTTAAAATTAATTTATCTATATACAAAAAAATCTTAATTATATTCATTGTAGATGTCAAATTCAGTAAAAATAGTCAATAGTTATTAAAAAAAGTAAGTTAGATAAAATCAATGAATTGTTCATAGTCAATTGCATTTTATGTAGATTTAAACATTTACAAGTGCGGTACATAACAGTTCAATGTAATATACAATGTCAATAGAAATCACAGTGTCAGTAACAATAACATGTCATCAAAATAATAAAACAATCTCACAAATTGATTAAAAAATCTTCAACAGTGTAGAATGCTTTTTGATAAAGAAAATGTTTCATCTTATTTAAAAATATATGGTTTTTTCTTCAATTTTAATGTCTGTGGGGACTTGATTATATCTTTTTATACATTTAAAATATGGATTTTTTCAAAACGTTTTCAAACTAGTTACAGGAAGAAATAAATTGTCTTTGTTTCACCGACTGTAATTTTGATCCAACTCGATATTTGATTTAAACAAATTGCGATTCTTTCTTACAAACGTGGACATTTGCAGTAAGTATAATTAAAGTTAAGATTTTACGATTTATAAAATGTGGTTTGCAACTCTGACGCTGTTTAATATTCACCAGTATTCTAATACATTTCTTTTGCAAAATAAAAACATCATTAAATTCTACGCTGTCACCCCACAAGATGACACCTAAATTAAGTAAAGAGTACACATAAGCATAGTATGCTGAGAGAGCAGTCTCATAATTGGTGTTTACTTTAAGCACTCCTAAAGCATAGACAAATTGGCTTAGTTTTGATTTCAAATTATCAATATGTTTCTTCCAATTAATGTGAGTCTCAATAGTTAAGCCTAACAGAGTAAATTCATTAGTTTCGTCAATCTTGTATTTATTACAAAAGCTTTGGAGTTCTAGCGGCTGCCGTTGGTGAGTTCTAAATTGTATAATTTTTGTTTTATTGACGTTTACTTCTAAGTTGTGAGCAATGAGCCATTCTCTAGTTTCAAGGAAAGTTCCTTCAATCTGTGTAAAGTCTACATTCTTCGGGGTTTTAAATAAAATGGAGATGTCATTCGCAAATAGAACGCAAGTACAGATATAACTTTTGGCAGCTCGTTGTTATATAATAAAAATAGGGTACACCCGAGTACGCTGCCTTGAGTGATTGAACTATTAATATGTAGAACTTGAGACCTTGTATTATATGTTTCATTTTTTACTTCATCATAATATTCTAGTTCAACAAGCTGGATTCTATTCTTTAAATATGATTTGAGCCACAAATATTCTTTCCCCCTAATTCCAGAGCCGTAAACCTTTTGTAACAATATTTCATGTGAAACTCTGTCGTATGCCTTGGTCATGTCGAACTGAAGTTTTTGAAAGACAGTCGTAGCAAGCGCGTTTTACATGTTGATGCAATGTGTGCCTTACTTTATGGTAAAAAAATACAGTAATTTAAGTAACTTCGTTCACTTCGCTCACTTGGTCAACAAGAATGTCTAAAGACGCTCAGTTGTGAATCTGAGACGAACTTGGGCGGAAATGTGACAACAAATGCTGACAAGCAAATAAATCATTTTGACTTTGACTTTGACAAGTTTACTCAGATCTAGTTCAAGTCAAGTTTAGTCATTCAAGTCTAGATTTTAACTTATACATCCTTATAATTATATATTAAGCGAATAACTTTAATATCTTTGTAGTTAACATTTAATATAACACTATTAAAGCTGTTATCTCTTACTAACAGATAAAAACAAAAACTCAACAAAAACTGAGTGAGTTTTTGTTGACCATAACAGCCCAGTGTCAAAAAATCTGAAAACAATACGGAAACTTCCTTCGATATTTGCATCGGCCTGCATAAAGTTGCTCGACTGCCGAACCTATAAGCTTTAATACAAGATACTTATACAGAGCCATTTCAGAATGATATAATTAAAGATTAAATTAAAAGCCGGTATGCGGGTGGCGGGAGAGTAGGGAACCCTGTGTTATGAGATAAACAACAGGATAGCGAGCACTCTTTCCTGTTTCCTGTCTCATCTGCTCTGCCGTCTGTATCTCCCTTGTCAACCCACATAAATAATTGTACTGTTTACACTCGTCACCTTCATGCCGAGTATAACCGATGTAGAATTTACTTATGAATTGTTTGGGTGGTGGTGAACAAGTTTTTGGGTATCTAATCTTGCCCATGAAACCGGAACACAGTCCTACAGAACACAATAACACAAACATTACTGCTTCATGGTAGAAATAATAGGTATGGTAGCAGTACCTACAGGGACGAACTCATTCACTAGGAGTAAAACAATATGTACATAACAATTTATTAACTGAAATTATTTTATACAAAACTATTCTATATTTTATCGTCTACTACCTGCGCCCCGCGGTTTTACATGCGTGATGATGATGGATGATAAAGATGATGATAAAAATTGATCATAATTGTAAAATTATCTCACCTATCTACCAAATTTCATCTACGTCGTCTAAATTCTTAGTCATGGTCGCCTTCCGACCCGGTTGTAGATTTAAGAAATAATAAATGTAATATGAGAATTTGTAAGTGCCCCCGTAGGCCTATACAGAATAAACGATTTCTTTCATTCATTAATTCATCCGTTCAATTATTTTTCAAAGAAAAAAAGAAAAATATATTTGTTGAAGAAAAACAATTGATATCTGAAGCGCTTTTGAGACCCGAACTGTTAGGTGAGGGTCTTAAGAGAGCTGAGGACGGTAATCAACAATAATACACACGTGTATTACGACGTTTTTCAACACATTGTTAAAGAAAATAATACTAAAAAGTTTCTTCATAATTAGTACTTGTAGACATTTTCATGAATATATAACTGTAATTTCAACAGTAAAAACTAGTTGTGTATGTTTCGTAATGGCGGGAATGAATCAGTTTTCCTATGCGCGCGCATCTAACAATAGCGAACGGCCATAGACTAAAAGAATGAGGTTTCTTTTTTTTTGCTTTTCAAGATAGCGATTTACACGCCCAAAATAAGCAATTTCAAGTTTTCTTTAATACAGAGAAAAAGAAACATTATATTTGAGGGAAAGTTTTCTACCGACTTCCAAAAAGGAGGAGGTACTTGCATGTATGTTTTTTATGTTTGTTACCTTATAACTTTCGATAGGATGAACCGACAATCCAATAACTGAATCGAATGGAAGTCGGTATAAAAATTTTCTAATTGTACTTTTATTAATCAACACGTACAAGTTAAAATTATCTATTTAAATAATCAAGTTTCAAGAAATGAGTAAGCCATAGGTACATTAATTTATTTCTACTAATGGACACGCTCTTTTTTGTTTCGAAACTTTTTTAAGAACAAAGCAACTCAAGCAATAGAATAAAAACAAAAACTATTATTTAATTAATTAGTCACTTGTGAATAATATCAATAAAATATCACAGTTTGATTACGAGTGCCGTTATGTGCCTAATGGCGGTGCTCCGCGAGCATTTTGTTATCGCGTTTAAGGCCAGTCTATTGCTTTCCCATAAAGTCAATGGGTCAGTACGGACTGAACGATCAGATTTTACGACGGTAAAATGGCGTGAGTTTCTAAGCGTCGAAGGTTATTATATACTTAAGGGATTATTGCTAAAAACCACTATGCTGTTTTATCTGTTTTATTAGGTACGTAGTGGGCCTAGCAGGAAAATCCGCGTATTTGTAACGTAATACGAGTTTATCGTAGTATCATTGAGGTATGTATATTACAAACTATTATTTACAACAGTGGTACAGATAACTCATAGTTTGGGTCAATACAAAAATATCACACTGACACAAGCTCTTGTGCTAGGCCCATTGGTCATACATAATAATTAAAAACTAAATGATAATTACCAAAAACGAAACTTACTTCAACACCAAAAAGTGTGAAACTACTTGTTGAAGTCGGTACCATGATAGTTCACAAAAGTACCTATTATCACAGTATTTTACGCATGTACAAGAATTTTACACTTTTTGTTGTTAAAGTCGGTATACAGCTTTTTAGGTAAAAAAAACCTCCTATTTAGTGACTATTGCTAATTACAGGATCCATTTTCATTCACCTCATGATATCATCAATTCATCAAAATATGCGAAACATTTTTCAGTTATTTTAAAGTAACTCAAAAACTGCTGGACCGAATTTGATGAACTTTAAATGGGACCGCATCGGAAGTATACTATCAAACAAAAAAAAATGGCATCGATAAAGAGGGGCGAAATCGGTGAACATACACAAAAAAAACAATCGAACATAGAACCTCCTCCATTTTAAAACCTGCTTTAGAATCCACACTTACTATATAAAGTACTACTGAGGCGAACTTTGTCCACTTGATACAAGTAGTCCGATCCCTCGCAAATTAATCGTCGATATCAGGATAAACATTATCGAACCTATGAGTTAATTCTCGGTTGGTGATGAAAATTTAAATGGACATGGCTACCGTTATCTCCATCCCAAAAGTAGTCTCAATTCCTTGAGTCACAAACAAAGTAAAGCACACGCTCTCTCACAAACATGTGATCAGTAACTTCATTTTAACGGACTTCAGAAAAGAAGAAGGGTCTCAATTCAACTGCATATATTTTGTATGTTATTATTCCGCTAATTATAAATTGATTTAACCCTTGAAAACCCATTCTTTCAGATTAATGTTAAGCTATTTTGATAGTCCGTTAGTTATTTAAGGATGTCTTCTGTTGTTTTCATGTTGTTTTCCTGTAAGGAGACAAGACAAGCAGAACATTCGTCTGATGGTAAGCTTCAAGTCCGCCCTTAACATCCTCACTACCCAGAGGTTTGAAATAGTGAGTATTTCATCGCACTGCCTTCGTCACTTCAAGATATATACCTAATTGAATTTAAACACATTCACTACGTCATATTCATACAATGATTGTTCAACAAGCCAGCTCAGTCATCAGGTAGTTTTAAGGATTTCGCACATCAAAATGTAAAAGGAACCCTTACACCTTCACTTTGTTAGCCTTCTGTCCATCTGTCTGTTAAAACGCTCTTTGGCAGGAATACATAGGTGTCAAATTAAAATCAAACACTCCGGTCTACAAATTCTTTCAGTTGCGAAATGTTTATGTAGTATATTTTGCGATTTCACAAGGAATTAAAACGATAACCGTGTCTTGGGATCGGGCAGCAAGTTAAGTTTGTTGGAAAATGTCTTTGATAGGAGAACTATTGAGCTTCTACACATACAAGTTTGTACAGAACCCAGCGTGAGTCCAACTCACACTTGGTCGTTTTGTTTGTTTATACGTTCAAGTGAGAAGACGGGCAAGTCTGATGGGAAGGATCACGCCTGCCCATGACAGTTGCAGTGATATCCGGAGCATAGGACTAACATTGTGCATACTGTACTGCGCTCGTCACCTCGAGACGCACATCTTTTAAGACTCACGCCCATTGGCACACTATACTGCTTCACGGCAGAATATCGGGCACTGGATTGGTGTCAAACAAGGCAGTCTCCTGCACCTTTACTAAATTCAAGAGGCTGCCTTGGATTGCCAGGTTTGCTTGGATCTTACGATTCGCATTCCAACCAAATTGTGGAGGACAAAGCTCAAATCCGGCCGTCGGACTGGCATCCAACTCTCAATACCTCTGGGATATCTATTTAAAATATGCACCACAAAAGAAACATAATCCCCCTAGCAATTATTCATATTTTATTTACACGAAACAGAGTATCTCCCCCATCTGTCAGGGCACAGTGTCACATTAATCATATTTTTTTATTAAGGTTTCTTGAGTTTTAGGCCCTAGGGATTGGTGTTTTGGAAATTTCTGTCAGAATTATCAGAAGTACAATGCTGAAACCTACGCATTGTTTAACCCCTTTTTTTAAAGTGTGACAAACAAGCATTTAACCGCAATCTCACCTGATGAGAAGTGACGACGCGGTTGACAGTGGTACCTACATGCTTGCTAAGAAGATGCCTATTCACTCTTTACTTGAAGACTCCCAGATTGTATCTATTGGGAAACAGAGACGCTGGTAGGTTGTTCCATACTTCATGAAGCTGGAGGATTGGAAGCGCTTCACGCTTACTTTCAGATTATCGACCATGTACGGATGCCGTGTTCCTGTGCGTCATGTTGTCAAATAAGACATTTTTTTAAATAACTTTGTAAGTTCTATTGTACTGATATATTATATATGCGACAAGGTATTGATTACATTTGACAAGATTGCACGTTTACGTAAACGTTTTTGCATGAACCTAATGATGCATTTAATGTAGCGAGTTATCGTGTGTACCGATACAACAATCATAACGTAGGGAGAGTGGTGCACACTGAAACTTTGCAATAAGCATTTGTCTAGCGGAAGTATCCGTAAACCCTAAATATTTCTTTTTATATCGTTTTTAGTCTACACATACATTAATAATAAAGAGGAAACATTTCATTATTTGTATAATATATAAACTCAAAAACTATTTGATGAAAAAAAAAATCTTTCTCTATCAAAAAGCTACATTATTTCTGAGTAACATAGGTTTTTTAATCCATCACAATCGTCATTATCATTCATCACCAAGCAGGGGAATCTGCGCGACGCAGCTAATACCTAATAATCTGAGTATATACTGTACATGTGGACTTAAGTACAGTACAAACTCGGCGGGAAAACATCTGATCGTATTAGGGTATATTTGTCGCAGAATATTGCTATTACACGTTGCATGTGTGACCTTGAACTAACCTAGTATATAATGATTTTCTCTTTTCAACGAGACAAAAACAACATTCTCCTCGACATCGTTCAACATTCAATACACCACCTGTCACACTGTCACCAGATAAATCATCTCAAACTCAGTCCACTGGGTCTGAAAAGAGTCCTCATAAAACTAATCAGAAGCAACATCGGAGGCTTTAGTAATGCTCGTCCCAGTAAGCCTCGCAAATTGAATTTAGGGGCACGTTAAATACGTATTACGCTACTAAGTATTGAGATGTGGCCTGAACAAAAAACTGTCTGCCTTTTATGTATTTAATACTTAGAAGACATACTTTATTAAAGCTGGTTAAGTTGAGGTACAAACTAAATAAAAGTCATAGAGTTTGCTGAGGTGATTTAAGGTTTCGTAGGGCAAGGTACCCTTAGACTGTGTAAAACACAGTAGAGTCAAAAGTGCAAAAATGTAAGCTTATGGCATTATTCAGCTGAGCGCTTCCGTGCTTCAGAGGGCACGTTAAACTGTCGGTCCTGGTCGTTTTCTTTAAGACAACAGTCGTTAGGCTATGTAGAAGTCCTTCGGGTGGCTTGAAAACTTCGACATGGGTTGGCTACTGCCACTAGCCTATCCACCAAACCGCACTGGGCCCGCGTGGTGGATGGCCCAACTCTTCTCTGCGCTCAACATAGCACGTTCTGAAAGGGTTACTTGTTGTTCGCAGGCACTGTCAATTGTTTATATTATTTTTTAAGTAAGTATTACTTGTTAATTGATGACCAGTTCCTGGTAAATCATAAAATGAAGAATTTATAGATGAATGATGATGAAGTTATAACATTCATTCAAAAAAGGCTTGCCTATGTCTGTTTATATATATTTGTAGTACTTGTAATACACAGTTTTTTCGTATACTTTTTTTTAGTAATTTACTTCTACTGCCGGAATAATCAAATCGGCCGGTCTCCATTTTCCTCTTGCCTCTGGGGTCTGAGGATCATATCCTTGAAACACCGATGTTTTTCTACAATGAGGTTGAGAAAACGACAATTTATTGACGTAACTCGTGGAATTTACATGTAATAATAGCAATATATACACAATATTATAAGTATGTAATATGTATGTGTATGTATGGATGTTATACGTATGTTATATTGCTGTTATAAAATAACTATATACAACTTTATACCTCATAGTTTTGGTTTGGTAATTATTATACGTCCAGATGTAATAACAACAATTAACAGACCACGATCAAACGTTCAATCGAAAGAGTGATCGGACGATCAAAAAAGCGAGTTCACCCGCAACAAGCTCTAGTTGCAAGGCGATGAAGCAGTAAACGTTCCGTTAAGTGCACCGACATTATACGGATCAAGAACGCCCTTTGCGTACGATTTAACGATTCCTAGTTAGAAACGAAGAAACTATAAAGGGTCATGAAATTAACTTAACATTAAGTAGCATTGATACGGGGAGGAACTGCGTCGTATGCATGCCACCGAGAACCTTCGAACCTACGATTTCCAATGCTACGTGTCTACGAAACTGCTACGACTGTACGAATCAACTACTCGTCTACGAAACTCTTTACCGGCCCAGTAACGTGCAACAAACATGTCGACGAAAGTGATAAAGAGGTATACAGCCGTGCAACGATGTTTGCTCTTGGAGAATCGCACGGCTCAGCTGTGATCGCTTTTACATATTGTCACCCTTTAATAATATGAACATAAACTTATTTACATTTAAGACCTGACCTTAGATTGAGTGATAAGTAAATTTCACGTATTACCAATCGTTAAGTAATAGTATTACTCGTAGTATTTTATACAATACACAGTATTTTACACTAACTCTAGTACAATACAAATATATAAAAATATATTTCATAAAAAAACGCTTACCAGCAAAATCTTGATAAGTAAGAGAAACAAAATATGGAATAACACATTTGTAAATTTTGATATTTTACTTATAAAATGTTCTCGAAACATTGTTTTATAGATTGTTTTTTCACTACAAGCATAGAATCATTCTACGATATAGAATATAATTATTTCATTGTTCACAAACAACATTTATTTTAGAACAAAGATTACCTTCCGTTTCAGTGAAATGTTGTGCTCGCGGGAATAATATGGCAAGCTACGAGTGTTGCTAATTTTGGCAATCGGTAAAAAGTATAACCGATAAATAAAAGAAATTTATGACGGCAAATCAGTTTGAACGAGCATATTTTAATATAGTTAGAAAAAGGCTGTCCTTTTTCAAAAGGTTTTTTTTATAACTTACCTTTATTATTTATTCATAATAATAGTATTTGTTATATGATTTTTATAGCACTACGAAAACAACATTGCAACTTTAGAGAGAAAAAATCACGACCTCAAACAGGATTCAAACCCGCGTCTTCGGACAATCCGTTTTAGATGATGACGATGTCGCTCCGTCCCCACATTACGGTTAAAATCATATAGAGAGTTAAAACTCGATGCTCGGACGGTAAGGCTCGGTGACCTAGTGGTCATGGCGTCTGTCACGGATAGTTGGAAGACGAGGATTCGAATCCCGTCCGAGGATGTGAAGTTTTCTCTCTAAAATTGCAATGCTTAGTAATAGGAGTCAATAACTTGTTATTTATTTTGAAATTTTTTTTTTTTATATATTTAATTTTTCTTTTAATAAAAGAAATATTATTTTTAGCATTAAAACTGTTATTAAATTTTAATAAATAATAAATTTAATTTGAATATAATGTAATTAATTACTAGGTATTATTGTACGCCTGGAACTAAACAGAATTTAAGTTTCAATTTTCTCAATGTACACAGTTAATAAATAAACATTATTCTAATTCTGGTTTTTAATATGCCTAGTTGTAAAATACAAAACAGTCAAATAATAAAGCGACAGACTCTTTGCAAAGAAGCGTGTTTTTAATTGACGTTAGTATTCAGCGAGCCAGTATTTAAAAGAAAAAAATATTTCTTTGATACCTCATTATAAAAATTGCCATTCTAGCATCTTTATAATGTAAAAGCCAAAAACAAGAGATTTTTTTATTTAGCACAAATGTCCAATTTTTGTTAAGCTAGACAACCCCTGTCAGACGTCATGACCAACTGGGCCACCGAATCTCGAGGTCCAGGCATTAAATTTTAACTTTCTGATTTTAACTGTCATAAGGGGTCGGTATCTCTAAGGAGTTAGTGCTTTAAAAAAAGTAATACTATATAAATATTGCTCTTAAGTCGTAGCATCAGTGAAGTTTACCCAAACAGTTATTATCATGCTTTTTATGCTACTTGGTCACTGCGGAATAATTGTTTTTACCAAACTCAATTGTTTTGATAATATATGACCACTTTTCTTTTACACACGTGACGTTTGTAGTTCCATGCAGTTGTGATGATGTTTTTTTTTACTTATTAGTTTAAGTCTGTACATATAGGTATGGTCTAATGGCTGCTTGCATGCAGCATAAGTCACTGTCACTTAACGTGTTGCATGGATTGCGCTCGCTGTTATAACCTAAAATAAAATACGTTTAAAATTTTTCGATTAAAGCGATGTAAAACTAAACTGGTAAGTTGAGTTCAGAACAAAATCTCAAATCAATAAAGGCGATTTTTGACATTTTCCTAAAAGTAACTATTATTTTATCATTCTCTTTTTTATCATTACGAGTATTCAAAAAGTCTGTATAGTTTTTTATATTTGTCTCATAAAGTGTGAACCAAATTTTCCTAAAATCGATCTGAGAATAGCGCCAAAGCAAATTTCCCCGCCCTGAACTGAAATTTGTAAAGGTTAGTTGAATATTGCGTACCTACCTGTACAGGAGGACATACCAGCATAGAACCATTACAAACATACGGTCAGATAAAAGTCAATTATGGTAAAGCAGAGACGCTTTACTCGCTCGGTCTTTTAACTATATTTTTTACTCTTTTCTTTCCTCTCTAGATAAAGTCTGTATAGTTTCTTGTCCTTGTCCTCCCCTCACGAAACAAAGGCCATTATTAATAACGTCAAGCATTGCTGTTGACGGCGTTGTTCTGTTTTAGTGAATTGTTACTTCAGAGCCGTCACATTAACGACTCTTATGAATGCAGAGTGGTTTCAAATAAATGACTTTTATAACTATATACCTAATGCTACACAACTTTGAACCTTATGACTTAGTTGTAGTGATGTTTTTGGATAGTGTTTGGCTGTCAGACAGTCGTAGAAAAGGCGTACATGTTGAGACAATGTTTGCGTTACGTACGGTAAACAAATATACAGTAATTTAAGTAAATGTATGTAAATGTTTGCGTTGAGAATTAAGGGTATTTATACATCTGTGGCAAACTTCTATATCTAAAATATCTACATATTCTTGAATACCAGTATTTCTGCGAACAGTAGACCTCGAGAGTTTAAAATGCCTTCTGATTTTATCAAAATCAAGCAGTAGATGACGCCGTAGCCAACTTTCCCCTTTAAAGGGAAAATATTTCCCTTTCAATTAAAAACGTCGATTTTCAAAAAAAAACTACGGAATCCTATTAACTGTATACTGAATTTCGTCAACATTAATTGGAAAATACGACCTGTACGCGAGTTCCAACATCTAGACAATCTTTTCGCAGGTACTTCGTTCACTTCGCGCACTCGGCCAATAAGAAAGTCTAAAGACACTCAGTTGTGAGTCTCCACTTGAGCGGAAATTTGTCAGTGAATGCCGTGCACAAGTTTACTCAGATCTGTATATACAAGTCAAGATTTTAATATAAACGTACTTCTGGAATACGGCCGTATGTTAATAAGTGAGTTTTTGTTTTAGCCGTTTGTAAGAGACAACAGTTTTGATTGTATTAAAATGTTTAATAAAGGGATATGAACGTCGGTTAATGGTGAGCGTGACGCTTTCCCATGACAGTTGCTGCACAATCCACGTTGCATCATCACACACTTATGATTGGCACATACACTTTGCCTACACTCGTACACCGTTAAGAATACTTGACGGTTAATAATCCACCATCATAACAAGTATTATCCCGAGGAATCACAAATCTAGCCAAATTAAACAAAACATTGTCATCCATTGATAATTTTTCCCCGCCCTCTTAAGTCCTACATATACCTATTCTGTTGTTGAATGATTCAGCGGAACTTGAAATAGCTGAAATATAATTCATTGCTTTCGCTGACATAAGCACTTAAACACTAAAAACTCACTAGTTTTGGTACGTTCAGTGTTATTACATCACTATGTTATTAGGTAACGGTACTAGCACAAGGCCAACCTGGTGTTAACTAATAAGCTCTGCCTATAACAGATGCAGTTCGTCACAACGTAACGAACTCCTACTACCCGACTACGGCGAAGCATTTGCTTCGCCGTAGTCGGGTACGAACGTGAAATTGTTTTGAACGAGTTAGCAAAAGGAATTTCTCCGCGAGCATGTTGTTATCGCGGTTAAGACCGGTTTATTGGTTTCCCATAAACTCAACGGGTCAGTACGAACTGACGATCAGAGATTACGATGGTAAACGGCGTGAATTTCTAAGCGGTGAAGGTCATACTTAAGGGGTTTTATTACAAACCACTATGCTGTTTCATGTTTTTTATTAGGCTTACAGTTGGCAAAGCAAGAAAATTCGCGTATGTATAATGTAATCTTGTAAAATGTATTTAGTACAACTGTGGTACAAATAACTCATAGTTTGCAATAATACGAAAACGTCACACTGACGCAAACTCTCTTGCTAGGTCCACTGGGCATACACAAAACTTAAATCTTAAATAGTAAAATAAAATTTTACATGGTCAAAATGTATAGCTAAGCCCTTAGCACTATGAACACAGGATGCTTTTGCAGTGTATTTTAGGATACGAAATCTCTAAAACAAACAAATCTATAAATTACATAACATCTTATTAATGCCTATTATATAAAAAAGAGACAGAAAGGAGAAATGTATACATCTCCTTACAAATAAAGTTGCAGGAAGAATATAAACGAAATAGCGAAACATACTGGCTAGAGTTGCTACGATCTTATTTTCTAATACTTTAGAATATAAAGTGGCGACTGAAGCGTACTTCGTCCGCGTGTTATACGGTTGTCCGATCCCTCATGAACAAAATTGGAGCCTTTGTGTTAATCCTCGGTTGGTGCTGAAAATTGAAATGAATATAGCGACAGTTATCTTCATGCCAAATTAAGTCTAAATTATCAGCAGCAAGGACGTCACAGCCACTTTGCGACCTTGACATTATCCTAAAATTGTTTGCTTTAAATTAAGTATTGTACTAATAAAAACAGCCATGCTTGGACTTAAGAGGTCCAAATTAAGAAAAAACAATTTCGTCTCAAATTACGAAAACACTATCATGCCTCTAATTTGTAACGACTCTCAGGCGTATAGCACATTAATTAATAAAGTAATTAATACAACAGTACCTTATAAATAAAAAAATAATTACATTCTTTCAGATTAATGTTAAGTTATTTTGATAGTAAATTAGTTATTAAGTGTCCTGTTGTTTTTATGTTGTTTTCCTGTAGTCCTCCTGAGACAAGACAGGCAAAACATTTGTCTGATGGTAAGTTTCAAGTCCGCCCTTAACATCCTCACTGCTACCCAGAGGTTTAAAATAGTGTGTATGCTTTCGTCATTTCAAGTTATATACCTAATTGAATTTAAACACATTCACCACGTTATATTCATACAATGATTGCACAACAAGCCACCTCAGTCTTCAGTTGGTTTTAAGGATTTCGCACCTCATCATGAAAAAGGAACCCTTATAGGACCACTTTGTTGGCTGTCTGTCTGTTGAGGCACTTTTTCACAGGAAAGCAAGAGATATCATGAAGTTGAAATTTGTACCAAACACTCGGGTCTAAAATTTCTTTCAGTTGGCAAAAATCAAACTTATAAGTCAACGGGATCAGAAGATGTGTCCGTTTATGCAGCATATTTTCGTATATTTTGGGATTTTACAAAAGTAAAAACTATATGTAGTATGCTTCCCGTTGACCTAGAATCATGAAGTTTAAATGATTCCAAGAAGCGATGTCATAATAGCACATTCAAACGAAAAAATCTGAAATCTGTTAATTATTTGTTTAAAAACAAAAAAAAATATGTTTGTTTTACTACTACTAACTTATTTATACCTGGTGCAATACCGTGTCTAGTGATCCAACGGCAAAATTAAGTTTTTCGGAGAAAGTCTCCGATCCGATCATTGGCCGCTTTTTTGTTTATACAATTAAGTGAGGAGACGAGAAAGTCTGATGGGAAGCACCTCGCCTTCCCATGGCAGTGGGCTTGATATCCGGAGCATAGTACTACAATAAGGCATACTGTTCTGCGCTCGTAACCTTGACACGTAGATCTTTTAAGTCTCACGCCCATTGGCGCACTATATTGCTTCACGGCAGAATATCTTACAATGGGTTGGTATCAAACGAGGCAGTCTCTTGAACCTTTACTATATTTTAGAGACTGCCTTGGATCGTCACGTTTCCTTGGATCTTACGATTCGCGTTCCAACCGTGGAGGACAAAGCTCAAATCCGACGTCGGACTAGAATCCGACTCTCAATCCCTCTGGGATATCTATTTAAAATATGCTTCTCAGAAAAAACATAGTCCCCTCAGCAATTATCCATATATTACTCACACGAAGTAGAGTATCTGCCACAGCTGTCACATTAATCAGCAAATAAAATAATTTTTCATTTTTTCATTTTTTCAATCATATTTTTTTATTAATGTTTCTTGAGTTTAAGGCCGTATTGTTGTTTTGCAAAGTTCTGTCTGAATTGCCAGAGGTACTATTCTGAAACCTACGGAATATTTTTAAGCGCATTTTCTTGTAGTGTGATAAGCAAGCATTGACCGCAATGTCATCTGATGGGAAGTGACAACGAGGTTGACAGTGGTAGATGCTTGCTAAGAAGATAACTATTCCTAGTACTTGCAGATTCCCAGAGGTTGTTCTAAACTGCATGAAGCTGGAGGATTGAAAGCGCTTCGCGCGTACTTTCGGATTATCGACCAAGTACGGATGCCGCGTTCCTGTGCCTCATGTTGTCAGATAAAATATATTTTTACAAATAACATTGTTAGTTCTATTGTACTCGTATATTACATACGCGACAAGGTAATGATACATTTTCATTTAATTTAATTTGACAAGCTTTAACGTTTACCTAAAAGCTTTTGCATGAACCTAATGATGCATTTAATGTAGCGAGTTATCGTGTGTACCGATACAACAATCATAATGTAAGGAGAGTGGTGCACACTGAATCTCTGCAAAAAGCATTTCCCCAGCGAAAGTGTCCCTAAATATTTCTGTTTATATTTTATATCGTTTAAGTGTAATAAAAAAGATGAAACATTTGATTATTTGTATAATATACAAAGTCAAAAACTAGACTAATTAAAATAATCGCTTCTCCATCAAAAAGCTACATTATTCCTGAGTAACATAGGCTATATTTCATCCATCACAATCATCATCATCATTCGTCACAAAGCAGGGGAATCTGCGCGACGCAACTAGTACCTAATAATCAGAGTATCTACTATACTTGTGGACTTAAGTAAGGTACAAACTCGGTGGGAACACATCTGAGCTTATCAGGGTACTTTTGTCGTAGAATAATTCTATCACACACTGCATGTGTGACCTTAAACTAACCTAGTATATAATGATTTTCTCTTTTCAACCAGACAAAAACAACATGCTCTTCGACATTTATTAACATTCAATACACCACCTGTCACACTGTCACCAGATAAATCATCTCGAACTCAGTCCACTGGGAGTGAAAAGAGTCCTCACAAAATTAATCAGAAGCAAAACTGGATGCTTCAGTAATGCTCGTGCCAGTAAGCCTCGCAAATTGAATTTAGGGGCACGTTAAATACGTATTACGCTACTGAGTATTGAGATTTGGTCTGATTAAAAACTGGCTTTTGTATCTTTTATACTTAGAAGACTTACTTTATTAAAGCTGATTAAATTGAGGTACAAAATAAATAGAGTCATAGAGTTTGCTGAGGTGTTTTAAGGTTTCGTAGGGCAATTAAGGTACCCTTAGACTGTGTAAAACACAGTAGAGTTAAAAGCGCAAAAATGTGTGCTAATGGCATTATTCAGCTGAGCGATTCCGTGCTTCAGAGGGCACGTTAAGGTGTTGGTCCCTGTCGTTTCTCTTAAGACAACAGTAGTTAGGCTATGTCGAAAGTCCACCAAACCACACTGGGCCCGCGTGGGGGACGGCCCAACTATTCTCTCTGAGAGGAAGGCTCGAGTCCTAGCAGTAGTACAATTATTTGGCTGATTATGTAAGTCAGTATCACATTCATCATCATCATCATCATCTCAGCCGTAGGACGTCTACTGCTGAACATATGCCTCCCCCATGATTTTCCAAAAGGACCGGTTGGAAGCGGCCTGCATCCAACGTCGTCCTGCTACCTTCATCAGGTCGTCTGTCCACCGTGTCGGTGGACGACCTACGCTGCGCTTGCCGGTCCGTGGTCTCCACTCCAGAACCTTTCGACCCCATCGGCCATCTGTTCTGCGTGCTATCTGCCCTATATGTATGTATCACATTAACAGATCACAACTTCCAAGATTCGTGTACATATATTTCTACCTGGCTCCAGTCAAGGATTGAACCTAAAACTTTAACTTTGAAAGCAGAGATAGGCATAACTGTCAACTTATATATGATAATAAGACTACTAATATTTAATAATACGTTAAGATGATTTTGTCCTCCATTATTACATTATCCTCTTATTCAAATGCATGACGGTTCAATCCAATTTCAGCGATAACGGTTCATTTACGAAATTAATACCCCTAATTGCTTTTTTAATATTACATTGTGTTTTTGTTAATTGAAATTGCTTCAGGATCCATTAGAGCGACTTGATTGTTACGTGTATATGTATAAGAACGAGAGTTGATTAAATGTATTTATTTAGGTACCGTTACTTTAAAGCCTGTTTGTATATCAGTTAACTTACGATATGTTAGTAAACCTTTGGATTTACCACATTGACTTGGTATTATACATATAAAGATTTGTGAAAACAGGACAGTGTTTTCGGGCTATTGGCAACACAATTTGGTACAATATGCTAAGATTTACAAGTGTTGACTGGTAAATGTTGGATATGAAAATAAAAAAAATACCGTGTTTTTGAGCTGAATCCAAATGGCGATAAAAGAGATTTATAAACGATGATCGTGAAACTGTTTGGACTGTTATATTTAGAGCTGGTAAATCTTAAGTTTTATGACAAATCTTAGGATTTACCGTAGTTTAAGCAGTTACAGTAACTTAAGAAATCACACTATTATTATAGTCTGTGCAAAAAGAGAAACGTCATAGGAATTGAGGTCGTGCGTTTGTTAATTTACTGTTTTAATGCTGATAAATAAAAAAGTTACATAAAATTGCTGCTAATTTACTGTTTTATAGTTTTATTGAGTCGAAGTTCACAGTTGACAATTGCGTGACGGACAGATAACAGCTGGAATAGGCTACCATTTAAAAATCTGATGTTAGTTCACCGTGAAGCCACGACGGTTCTCATTTTGCACAGAGACGTAAGTTTTCGAGTAAGTGCGTATACTTATTACTTATTTACGTTCAAACGGCTGAACGTAATTGAATGATATATACTGAATCAGAACGGAGACAGCTTATACCTAGGATTAAGACACATGCTACTTTTTATCTAGATACGACCGAGAAGCTGTTTAATCGTACGTGAAATGCGCATCCGTTCTTTCCGACTGGAACGACCATGCACAAAATAACTTCAGTGGGCCAGTAAAAAAAATTGCGTAAGTGTACCGTAATTTCACCGTTGACGTATTTAATACAATTGTAGCACAGATAAATCATAGTTTGTGCTGTAAACGTCAACGATACTATTATGTTACACCTTCGTGCTAGGCCTACAGATCTTTACTAGTGTTCAATACTAATATGTAAATAAGCAATCTTATACATAATGATATACTGTTTTGTTTTGCTCAGATACCTATATGTCTTGCATCTGCGTTGTATGTTAAGATTGTGATTTTATTACGTTTTATAATTTGTTTTTGTTATATTATATGCGCTTGCATATTTTTTTCCAAATATGCAATTGCATATCTAACTGTAAAAAAATCGCTATAAAAAGTTCGCAAACCAAATCATAGGAACATCATTGATTATAATAATCAATATTCAAGATTTCTTCATGCATAGCATTATCAGCCCATTATATTTCCACCGCTGGGACCCAGGTTTTCCTCTCAGAGAAAGAAAAATTGATCATAATCCATCCAGTGCGGTTCGGTGTGTAATTGAGAACCCTGTTATATTATGATTTCGTTTTATTTCTTCGCGACACAACATTAAGTTACATTTTCTTTGAGCGCCTTTATCAATTAGCAACACTATGTTTATAACAATTATAAATGTTCAGTAGTTAGTATAAAGCAATACATATATTCTCTACGTGATCGAATCAGAAATGAGGAGGTCCGTAGAAGAACGAAAGTCACCGACATAGCTCAGAAGATTAGCCAGTTGAAGTGACAGTGGGCAGGGCACATAGCACGTAGAACAGATGGCCGATGGGGCCGAAAGGTTCTGGAGTGGAGACCACGGACCGGCAAGCGCAGCGTAGGTCGTCCACCGACACGGTGGGCACACGACCTGATGAAGGTCGCAGGACGACGTTGGATGCAGGCCGCTTCCAACCGGTCCTTTTAGAAATTCATGGGGGAGGCGTATGTTCAGCAGTGGGCGTCCTACGGCTGAGATGATGACGATAATGAATACATATATAGTTATTTATTTACAAATAGGTAGTCTTGGGTCTGCCTATTATTAAATAAAATCGTTGGGGAGTATAGTACAATTGTGGCACAGATTACTCATAGTTTGTACTTATACAATACGATTGCGTTACACTTACTCAAATATTCGTGCTTACCCACTGAATGTCGGTGACGGGCGCAATGCGTCTATAGCATATTGGCGACGTCAACCCATAACATTTACCCTCCCGTAATCGTTCAACGCAGTAATGAAGCTTACACTTAAAAATTCAAAATAAAGGCTATGTTCACGGTACTAATTTGCGCAAATTTGAGTCAGTAAAATTGTCCTATTTCTGTGCATATTCTAACTTACCTCGGGGTAAATACGACGAGATTTATGAAAAACTAAGTTTAGTCCTTGCGGAGCAGGTGCAGCTAAGCGTTATTTAGGTGTTGCTCTGAATTTTAATTTATTTAATTATGTTTTGCTTTCATTTTAAAACATCGTCCATATATGTGGTGATAGAAAATAATATCGCTAGTGACCTGCTTATTAGAACAATTATAAGTTTTGAAAGCATTAACATATGCTTATCAAACATTGCAATTTTACAGAAAAACGTTACACATCCTCAGACAGTATTCGAACCCGCGCCTTTCGACTTTTACTCTAAGTATAATTGCAAAGTTTGGTCTCGCTAAGCAGGTTTAAAATCTATCAGTGTGTCTGGTCAAGAACTAGCGATATTTGAAAGGCTTTAAAAACAGTCAAATTCTTCGACAAATCACCCCTCTTTCAGGGTTCCCGACCCCGCCATTTTAGAATGGACCCCATTTTTATTTTTAAGTTATAATTTTTTACTGTCAGTAATAAAAAAAATGTCACTTTGTATGTCCTCTACACCTCTACACTCATGTAAAAGTTTTCAATCGAAGGGTAATAGTATTGTCTATTCATAAAAAATATGAATCAGCGTTAAATTCTGACAAAATAACGTTAATAAAATATTTAACCTAAAAACTTACACAAATTATTTACATTATTAAACTTTTCGCAAAACTTAGCTGCTTAACATAAATTTTTCATTGGTGTTAATGGAAGCACTTTAAACTAAATTAAAAAATAATCTTGATACAATGAATGTTTTTTGACGTTAGGGCTTCTGAAGCTAGGGTTTGCAGCTCTATTGTCATAGCAGAGTATGATGACCCCTCGAATTTGTTTAAAATCGGTAGAGAAAATATGTCTGTTCACGTCTCCCTCGACTTAGAGAATACGACTCCCTAAGTCAAGGTGGTTACATGGAACTCATTTGTTTTATTTCATAAGATTTTTGCAATGGCTAGGAGTTATATCGCAAATATCAACATTTAATATATAACAACTTATTTTGACTGACTGACTTATTCATCAACACAGTGTGTAAACTGCTGGGGTTAAAATCGTAAATTGTTGTGCATTGTGCGTTTTATGTTAGAAACATCTAGTCAGCTAGTCGTTGATAAATGGATGCTAATAAATTTAAACAGAAGTGATAACTTTTACGATTAGTACGTAACTGAATTAATCAAAGTTAATTTTCGACAGCACGGCTATACATTAATACGATTTCAATTCCAATTGTTAAGATCACATACAAGCTTTTTTATCGAAGAATAGTTTGCCGCTACTTATATCATCATCATCATCTCTGCCGTAAGATGTCAACTATTGCACATTAGCCCCCCCCCCAGGTTACTTATATAGACGATTATTAATGATACATTTTACAGTTGTTATTGGTAGTTTATTCAAAAATTTACTATTTTCCTCCATTTTTAGTAAATTCAAGCACGATGCACGATCATTAACGCAACATTTATATTTTAAGTTAATTTAACCGCAAACAAATTCGTAATCGGAGAACAGACAAACCTTTCAATGTTCCCTCGGTTTAAATAAACATCCTTTACTGGTCTAGGTACCATTCACTCAACTTTATTGTAATTATCCAAAACTACCCCAAAACGGGGTTGAGAATAAAACTTTTGGGCGATTTTTCTCTTTACTGTTTGAAACTCGGACAACCCTTTTCTGTTAAGTTTCGCGGCAAAGACATTTTCAAAAAGGAAGTTAATTAAAAGTTAACTCTTTTATTAGTCCAGTTGCTGTTATTGCCGCTTCACGGGATGTTACGAGGATTGTTTAAAAACTATGTTACAAATTTTTTTGCAGTAAAAAAAGGTGAAAACCTTGTTAAATCACATCACACGCGTCAAAAACACGTATTTATAAAATGTGAAGGAAATAATTATCACTCTGTAAGGGCATGCCTAAGACACATTACAAATAGCAAGTATTTTTGTCTCCAAATATTATCTGTTAATTTTTTACCATGTTTAGTTGTTGTTTCTGTGTTTTTTGTTTTAGTTCCTGACTATCACTACAAACACGGTATTTGACCATTTTTCCGTTAAAGGCGTCGAAGAATGTGAGTGATGACAACGACGCATCACACTTCCTTCGTGTGATGGAGAAATGTATAATGTAAAAGCAACTGCACCACTTTTTCTTTAATTTTTCATATGATTTTTTAAGGTTTAAATTGCAAGAGGAACGTCCACGTCATCGATGTAAAAGATAATGAATGATTTCATGACATCGTAAAACAACAATGATACAGTTGAACCATTATACAGGTACCATTCTTTGTATATGCTCGAAACTGCACTGATTTTTAACAGCGCGGCACATTAGCCACTTTCAACCCATTGGAACTTGAAAATTATAGTATACTGTATCAGTTTCATGAATGTAATTTAAGCTATCCGTCTAAATAAACGCACTTAGCAACAAGTGAGTTAAAGAGCAACACATGATTTACTCATACACGTACCTCCGCGCCAGCCTTTTGGATTTCACACGAAAAGCGCTTCAGTAAATTTGACAAAGACAAAAACAAAGTTCTGGAAGTGCGAGTGTCATCTGCAACAAAAAGTGTGAAATAACTTGTTGAAGTCGATACCGTGATAGTTCAAAAGTACCTACTGTCACAATATTTTACGCACGGACAAGAATTTCACACCTTTTGGTGTTGAAGTCGGTTCCGCTTTTTGGTAAAAAAAAATCGTTCTTTTTAGTGACCCTTGCTAATTACGGGATCAATTGTCATTCAACATCAATTCATCAAAATAAGCGAAACATTTTTCAGTTATTGGAAAGTAACTCAAAAACTGATGGACCGAATTTGATGAAATTTAACTACTCTACAATACAATACATTAACTCTTTATTGCTTACCACAAGAAAAATAGATATACAGTAGACGAATTAACTAACTAACATACCTTACAAGTAGAAAACCTTATCAAAGTAGTAGAAACTCTATCAAACAAACAAAATAAAAAAAAAATTGTGAATCGATCATAAAGGGCGGAGAAATCGGTGAACATACACAAAAATACAAACAATCGAACATATAACCTCCTCTACGCTTTAGAATCCACAATTACTATATAAAGTAGCTACTGAGGCGGACTTTGTCCACTTCCAACAAGTATTCCGATCCCTCGCAAATAAATCGTTGATATCAGGATAAACATCATCGAACCTACGAGTTAATTCTCGGTTGGTGATGAAAATTTTAATGGACATAGCTACCGTTATCTCCATCCCAAAATCTAAATTCGTTGAGTCACAAAGTAACACACACGCTCTCTCACAAACATGTAATCAGTAACTTAATTTTTAACGAACTTCAAAAAAGAAGAAGGGTTTCAATTCGACTGTATATATTTCGTATGTTATTATTCCGCTAATTATAAATTGATTTAAATATTATTTGTACGTTTGATAGTTCATATTACTTCAGAGGAGCTCCCATAAAAATATTATCGACATTGATTTTAATTGAAAATATATTCACAGACGTTTTTGGTTTGTGGTTTCTTCCTTCAACAAAAATGTTGATGAGAACTTACAATCTCTGTTTTAACTGTCATCACAAAAACATTAACCAAAGGCAAAGAAAATTGTATGTATTCGTAAGAAACCTTCATAATTGCTACTTTTCAGTTTAATTTTGTACATATTATATGAATATATATAGGTCCGTTTGTATTTTTAAAGCATAGAGGTGTCAAATTGAAATTTAAATAAAACGCTCCCGTCTACAAATTCTTTCAGTTGCAAAAAATCTACCTTACAAGTCAACGCAATTAAAAGATATCACCGTGTAAATAGTATATTTTTACATATTTTGTAATTTCACGAAGGAATCAATACAATAACCGAGACAAGGGATCGGGTGGCAAGTTATGTTTGTCGGAAAAAGTCTTTGATAGGAGAACTAATAGAGCTTCTACACTTTAATACCTACAAGTTTGTACAGAACGCAGCGTGAGTCTTACTCACACTTGGTCGTTTTTGTTTGTTTATACGTTCTAGTGAGAAGACGGGCAAGTCTGATGGAAACCATCACGCCTGCCCATGACAGTTGCAGTGATATCCGGAGCATAGAACTAACATTGTGCATACTGTACTGCGCTCGTCACCACGAGACGTATATCTTTTAAGACTCACGCCCATTGGCGCACTATACTGCTTCACGGCAGAATATCTGTCACTGGATTGGTGTCAAACAAGGCAGTCTCCTGAACCTCTACTAGATTCAAGAGACTGCCTTGGATCGTCAGGTTTCCTTGGATCTTACGATTCGCATTCCAACCGTGGAGGACAAAGCTCAAATCCGGCCGTCGGACTGGCATCCAACTCTCAATACCTCTGGGATATCTCTTTAAAATATGCACCACAAAAGAAACATAATCCCCTCAGCAATTATTCATATTTTACTTACACGAAGTAGAGTGTCTCCCCCACCTGTCAGGGCACAGTGTCACATTAATCATATTTTTTCATTAATGTTTCTTGAGTTTTAGGCCGTAGGGATTGGTGTTCTGGAAAGTTCTGTCAGAATTATCACAGGTACAATGCTGAAACCTACGCAATGTTTAACCGCATTTTTTGATAATGTGATAAACAAGCATTTAACCGCAATCTCATCTGATGAGAGGTGACGACTCGGTTGACAGTGGTACCTACATGCTTACTAAGAAGATACCTATTCCCACTGTACTTGAAGACTCCCAGATTTTATCTATTGGGAAACAGAGACGCTGGTAGGTTGTTCCATACTTCATGAAGCTGGAGGATTGGAAGCGCTTCGCGCGTACTTTCGGTTTGTCGACCATGTACGGATGCCGTGTTCTTGTGCGTCATGTTGTCAAATAAAATACTTTTTTTTTAAATAACTTTGAAAGTTCTATTGTACTCGTATATTACATAGTACGCAAAGAAATTAATAATACATTTTCATATGATTTCATTCTAAATGTTTAAACTTTTACCTAAAAGCTTTTGCATGAACCTAATGATGCATTTAATGTAGCGAGTTATCGTGTGTATCGATACAACAATCATAACGTAGGGAGAGTGGTGCACACTGAAACTGTGCAATAAGCATTTGTCTAGCGGAAGTATCCGTAAACCATAAATATTTCTTTTTATATCGTTTTTAGTCTACACATACACTAATTATTTTTATTATATATGAACTCAAAAACTATTATTCGTGAGTAACACTGATAAGTAAAAGATTAGAGCCTAATCTTTTATTCATCACAATCATCATCATCATTCATCGCCACGCAGGGGATTCTGCGCGATGCAGCTAGTACCTAATAATCAGAGTATAGGTAACATGTGTACTTAAGTACGGTACAATATCAGCGGCGTAACATCCTGATCTCATCGCAGTATTTCTGCCGTAGAATGGTAGTGCATGTATGACACTAAACTAACCTAGTACATTAGCTTTTCTATTTTCAATGAGACAAAAACAACATTCTCTTCGACATCGCTTAACATTCAATACACCACGTGTCACACTGTCACCAGATAAATCATCTCAAACTCAGTCCACTGGGTCTAAAAAGAGTCGTCACAAAATTAATCAGAAGCAACATCGGAGGCTCCAGTAATGCCGATCCCAGTAAGCCTCGCCAATTGAATTTAGGGGCACGTTAAATACGTATTACGTTACTAAGTATTGAGATGTGGCCTGATTAAAAACTGGCTTTTGTATCTTTTATACTTAGAAGACTTACTTTATTAAAGCTGATTAAATTGAGGTACAAAATAAATAAAAGTCATACCGCCTTATTATGGTTGCAGGTTTAAACCAACTCTAGCGATAAACTCGACAATAAACCCGAAAACGTTATTAGCGTCACAGGTTTATTTCATAAACGAGACTTTTCTATAGCAACATCGCCAAACCAGGCCCCAGCCTAGTTTAAACTGTGGTTTTACCGCCATTTCGACTTTGACGTAAAATTGACAGCGAGAGTTGAGGTTATGTTTGTGTATTTCATTTCGTGTTGCATTGTATTGCTCGAAATTCTTTACTGGCTTGAAAATGGATATATATAATATATAATTTATAAATAATGAAATAAACGAAGACATTACAATTATTATTTTACTGCGACGTGACGTGATATATCTACCGCCCTGATTAGCATAACATTGATGCATTTATTGAGAAAATAACTTGACGAAGAGGAGTTTCCTTACAAAATTTACAGACAGAACCACACGCCAAAAAGATTGTAAATTTCTTAAAAGGCGACCTGAGCAGCCCCGAGGTAAATAAGGTATGTAAATAGGGTGAATTCTGTGGTTTTCATTTCATTCAACAATGTCTAAAGTTGTTGTATTTTACTTATCCACTCAAGATCTATTAGGTATTGTTTTCATCCGAGTAAAAAACATAGAAATGGATATCTACACAGTGCATTGTATGTAGGTATACCAACAAAATGTTTGTTACATCCTTACCTACTTACAAAAGCTCCATACCATGTATAAAGATACAATGTGATACTAGTAATCTATATGGTATTTCGCAGCTATCTATAAACCAATACTGCAAAAAGACTAGGACTAGATATTAGGATAGCTACTTGAGCTACTTCGCTTTGACAAGAAATTGGATGAAACACCATTTCCATTTATTGAAGAAAGTGCTAGACAGCAATGCAACACATTACTAGAGTTGCTGCTGTCTTACTTGATTATTTTTTGTGTAATGAATTGCTGCTGCACTCACTGTGTATTCATATTCATTGAACCTGGCTCAATGATAACAACATTTTTCTTACAAGATTAGTGACTTACTAACAATAATTCCATACCATGTACCTATAAAACATTATTTTGATTTCAGATACAATGTGATACTAGAATCTGTATGGTATTATGCAGCTATCTATAAATAATTACTGCAAAAAGACTATGGGACAATAATAGAAGGCTTGACTAAGACTTGGGCTACTTCGCTATGACAAGAAATTTGGAGATAAATACCATTTTGTGAAGAAGAAAGTGGTAGAAAACAATTGAACACATTCATACAGTAATTGTTGCTGTCATACAGGATGAATTAATGTGTTATGAACCTACTGCTGCTGCATGTATTAACATTTATCTAACCTGGCTCAATAATCATTGAGGCAGATTATAGGAGAGCCCAATTCCAATTTTGTAAATGTGTTACAAGTTCCAGTTATCTTGGGAGATGAGTTTATGCCTACAAGTAGACTAAGTTGAGAAATAATTAATTACTTACTCAGGTTCTTTTGGTTCAGTTTGAAATAAATAAATAAAGACATGACTGTTTTCTTGTGTTTACTCATTTGTGAAGGTTAGAAAACCCAGTTCTCATCTTAATTAGTTCATAATTAATTAATAATATTAATAAGTATAGTTAACTTAACATTTAAGATCTTATTAATCTTCTTAGGAGCAACAGAAAATTACACACAACGATTATTTGCTTCATTTATCTACATACTTTAAACCTAATTACAAGTTTTAGCCAGTTTGAATATGAAATAAAAACAGGAAACTGTAGTGATACCCTTAAGTTAGGCCTCAAATGCCCAAGCTAGATGCCTATAATAGCTTAATAAGCATTGATTAAATCATGACCATTTAACATGTGAAAGGGAATCTGCACTCCCACATGTAATAAATCATGTTTGCATCTTAATAGAAGAGCATAAGAAATTAATGAGATCTTTATATTTAATAATAAACATGTAGCATAAATTGTACAAGACATATTTTAATATTTATAGTTGTGAGCTTAGCCAAAACAAATTATATGGTAAATAACAAACAAAATACACTTTTTTATAATATTTGTTTATTATCATAAACACTACAGTCTTAAAATTAGTAACCATAATAAATATTTAAGTGAAAAATATGTACACAAATAAAGTAAATATTGTAATTCTATTAGGTATCAATGTTCTATTAGATACTCTTCTTCTACATGAGTCAAAGTAGGTACTTTGGCCGCTTCAATCACACTTTAGGTGGCCTCATTGAGGTCAACCTTTCCTATATAGTACCTGTACTATAGTGTTCTGCATTAGGTTGGAGCACTGAAATCACATTCAATGGGATTAGGATCTTAGACACCCATATACCTTCACAGGTTTGATCTGCAGCGACCAACTGTAGGTAAGTGAGAAGCTGGAACATCCATGCATGGTTGTGCCCTGTTGATATATTATTCCAATATAACATATTCATCTTTTACTATTTCAACTAGTATTATATGCTCTTTGATTTCAACTTCGGAAACGCTTCATGCCTGTTGTAATTTTCCAAGTTATAAGAGAAAGTCTGCCATCTTATTTCACTAGTTCTGGTTTTTTTATTTCTGCCCGAGTTGAGCTTTCATCTTATTCTCAATAGAACTCAACTCTCAACAGAAAAGATAAGTCTGTCCTTCGTCCTCTAATTAGTGATATTAGACTGCGCTGCTAGCATTACAAGTTGTCGCATATTGTCGAGTGGATTACAGCAGACATTTTACTTTCGTCAATGTAAAACGATGTGTTTATTGACTCACTTTTTCTTCCTCTCCTCAATTCTCGCACCTTTTCTTTTTTACATTTCTTTGCAGAATTTGAAAAATCAACAAACCAAGAGATATATTTATATGCCGATTGTAAAGTTTACATAACTTCATAGATAAATCAAACAAAAGTTTTGTTAAGGAAAACGTATACGTTCAATTACGTTCCGTTACATTTACTTCGTAGCTTCGTATATACTAGTTTAGGTATATCGCTTAAATTTTCTTGATATTTTAAGGTATTTATAGCCTGCTACCAAGCTAGAATTTATTTGCGATTATTTATCCGGATTGTCGTTTAGGAATTATGTATTGTTTCATACTTTCTCTTTATTTATTTTTTAACTTTAAGTACATCTAAAAAGTATGGATGAGTAAATAGGATCGTTTTGAATGAATAGTAATGAAAATGAATGAACAAAATATCTTATCTGTGGGAAAACTCGAGACTATGTGATCCTTCGATAGTCCGGCGACCATAATACGGATGTTTCTCAGACCAAGTCTAAACCAAAAGTTTCCTTAGATCGAGACTAAGTAAACTGAGGTTTAAACCTTCAACCATAATAAGACGGATAGAGTTTGCGAGTTAGAGGTGTTTTAAGGTTTCGTAGGGCAAGGAACCCTTAGACTGTGTAAAACACAGTAGAGTCAAAAGTGCAAAAATGTGTGTTAATGGCATTATTCACCTGAGCGCTTCCGTGCTTCAGAGGGCACGTTAAGCTGTTGGTCCCGGTCGTTTCTCTTAAGACAACAGTCATTAGGCTATGTCGAAGTCCTTCGGGTGGCTTGAAAACTTCGACATGGGTTGGCCACAAGCCTATCCAACAAATCGCACTGGGCCAGTGTGGTGGATGGCCCAACTCTTCTCTCTGAAAGGAAAGCTCGAGTCCTAGCAGTAGTAAAATAATGGGCTGATTATGTAGGTTAGTATCACATTAACAGATCACAACGTCCAAGATTCGAGAAGATATATTTTTGCCTGGCTCCAGTCAATTATTGAACAAATAACTAAAGCTTTGAAGGCAGAGGTAGGCATTACAACCAATTCAGCTATTAAGACTATTATTAATTAATAATACATTAAGAGGCTTTCGTCCCTCGTTATTACATTATCCTCTTATTCAAATGCGAAATGGTTCATTTACGTAATTAATACTCCTAATTAATTTTTTTAATATTACATTGTGTTTTTGTTAATTGAAATTGCTTCAGGATCCATTAGAGCGACTTGATTGTTACGTGTATATGTATAAGAACGAGAGTTGGTTAAATGTACACATAACAAAGTGTATGTAAGTGTATAACCTGTATAACCGGTTAATCTTACGTTTTACCAGTAAACGTTTGGATTTACCAATATGACTTGAAAAGTATAAGGATTTAAAAAAATATGACAGTGTTTTCGGACTTTTACACGATTGGTGGAACACGATTTCGTACATTCTAGGATTTACAAGTTTTGACTGGTAAATGTTAGTTTTGCGAATCCATGAATATTGGCGTAAGTGTAGCATAATCGCATCGTTGACGTATACAGTACAAACTGTAGTTTATATAGTACAATTACCGTGTCTATGAAGTAAATCCTAAGATTTGCCTGGGAAAGGCGGTAAACATTTGAAATAAAAGATGGTCGTAGAACTACGAGTATGTTTGGACTGTTATATTAAGAGTCAGTAAAACTTCAGTTTTAATGACACATCTAAGGATTTACCGTACTTTTGGGCTTTTACAGTACTGCCGTCCACTAACTAAAAGGCCGTTAAGCCACAGTTGGTCGTTTTTCACTTTTTAATGTAGGCTTATACAACTTTCGATGCTCTATTTTTTGGTATAAGAATAATTTTTCTATGATTCATAATTTTAGAGATACAGAACATTGCAGAGCAGTTAAACCACATAAATTTCGTTACTTCCTTAGTTAAAAAGTGGCTAAGTCACAATACTTCTCTAGAAAGACGTTAACATACTTGAACGGCAAATACATGTATAATTTTTTATAAATTTACTTAACTAAAAGTACGTCATATAGTCATTCTGGACTAAAAAGCAGCTAAGCGTCTTTAACTACCTTCATGTATTGTGTCATACAAATAACCACTTGAACATCATGCCTTAATTATTGAGCAGTTATAAAGAAAAACTACACTAGAAAGCAGTTATACGCCAATAGCGGCTTTTAAGTTATGTATTGAAATTAGTATGAGCTAAATATCAATCGCTAGAGAGCAGCTAAACGACAATACTAAACTAAATAGCAGTTAACCGCTTGTGATTTGCGTTTGCGTTTGACCAGCTCAGGCTATAATTCCATCCTTTTCACTTCGGGTGCTCGTAGCGAACGGACGTGGCGCGTCTCTTGCTTTTTGGCGCCACAATTACGAGAATGGCGCAAAATAGGCAAACTAGGTAAGCTAACATTATTATTTCATTTATCGTAATAAATAGTTATTTGTTATATTATTATAAATGCGAAAGAATGTTTGGATGTTTCTAACTCTTTTAAGCAAAAAGCGAATTAACGGTTTTTAATTTATCTAACTTTATAAATACCTACCTACCTGTTCTTGTTACCATGCATTTTTTATGAATTCCGAAATACCTGCATAGATAAAACGCGTGCTGCTAGTTTTAATTATGTACCTACCTATTATAAAAGGGTTTTAAAGTACCTACTGTTTCTGAGTTCATCGTAATTGTTTTTGTAGGTATCTGTTTCGATTGTTGATTGTTTTATACCTACTAGTGCGAAAGAGATGTGTAGTATAATTGGTTCATTAGTTAACTGCTTATATTTCATTGTATTTTAGACGTTCCTGTGTATCATCAAGGATCCAAACTATGATGAATAGTGTGTTGGTGGACAAGGAATTTTCAACTGCTCAACGCCTTGAAACTAACAGCATGCCATCTACATCTAATTCCTCTTGCTCTAATATTAGCCAAAAAGCATCAATGTACGTCCGCATGAACAATAACGATTTAGTTAATCTTCTCTACCAAGAACCTTACTCGATGACATCACAAGTGTTTCAAAAATTCAATGAAACACAAATCACATATAATTATAGCCAATCAGAAGAAACTCTAAAGCTTACAGTAGAAACATTAACTCAACAGCTTGAAACACATTTTTTATACTGCCACGAATCGATACTCTCTCCTTCTCCGATGACATCTTCTCCTCACTGCATTATACCAGAAATATTAGATTATGACAGTGATGACTCCGTTAAGGATAAGGACTACCAACCATATTGTAACGAAGTTTTTAGTGATGATACCGAATATGATTATGACATGCAAAGACAACATACAGTTTCAAACCCTAAAAGTAACCCAATATTGAAAAAGAAAACATCAATAACTAAAACGTTTCTCAAAAAATTAATAACGCGACGACATACTCAAGAATTCACAAGAACAGAAGAGATTATAATTGGACATAGGTTACCTAAGAAAAGATGTACATCTTTATCTATTATTGATTGCTCTATTTCTACAGATTTAGTAAATTTAGCACCACCATCTTCCACAAAGAGAAAGAAATATGATACCAGCTTGAAAGATAGATTAGTTGAGAAGGAAAAGGAACGAAGAAGTAAGTACAATGTAAAAACAGGCTGTGATATGAAGTGTACAAAATGTTGTTCAACTATATTTACTACTGAGGAACGTTTGGATATTAACAACAAGTATTGGATGATGACACATTCTGAAAGAAGATTATTTATAAGAAGTAATAATACGGTAGCAGTTCTTAGGAACTGCTATACCTGATTGTAATGCATGTTTGACATGGGCAAAACACCATGACAAGTATAAAAAGGCAAGAGAATTATATGATTTACACAAAACTTTGGAAAAGAATACTCAACAGATATATTAGTTAGCTAGCGACTTAGAAAAAGTAATTATGTTACCACGACTAGATACATTTAAATCTGTAATTTTTTGTCCTAGACTTACAGTATACCAGACATTCGCACCAGTAGGAAAAATCACAAGGAATGTGAAACCTTTAGCCGCCATATGGCATGATGGTATAGCAGGCCGTAAACAGGATGATATTATGAGTGCTTATTACAGCTTTTTACTTAAGTTTCGAGATATCCAATCAATCCATTTGTGGCTTGATAATTGTACATCTCAAAATAAAAACTGGTTATTGTTTTCTATGCTAATCGACCTCATCAATAGTGACTTAATAGCCACAAAAACTATATATTATTAACTATATATTTTATTTCGAACCGGGTCACACATTTATGAGCTGTGATCAATTTCACCATCAAGTCGAATTATCGATGAAGCGGAAAAATACCATTTATGATTTTACAGACTTTGAAAATGCAGTGGCCTCAGCAAATAATGGTAAAGTTCTGGTTAAATCCATGCAGCCTCAAGATTTTGTAAACTACGTAGGTAACATATCAGATCGACGTATACATAATTCAAGTCCCAGAGCGTATCTTAAAAATATTCCTCAAGTGTGTTTTAAACGAGGAAGTTTTGATCTCCATTATAAGGAAGCTTTTAATGAGGAATATGTGTCTCTTAAATTTTTAAACGATAAATACTTGAAAAAACCCGCATTTTGTTTAGACATTTCGGACGCAGCCGAAAGGAATAGATGAGGAGAGAAAGCTTAATCTTTTAACAAAGTTATCGCCAATTATACCTAAACATAAGATGTTATTTTGGCAAAATTTACGGATCATTGAAAGACATAATACATCTGAATTGAACCAGAAGAAAAACAAAAGGAACGTAACTTTAGAAACAGACTAGGATATGTTTTAAACATAAAGACTGAAAAAGTGCCTTTAGAATAATGTTGTTTTATATATTTTATTAAATATTTTTGTTTACTTTATTTTGATAATACTACACGAGTGTTACTAGGTATAATTGCTTATTTACCTAATCTTATTTACTCATTTTGTTAAAGTTTTAAATTAGTATTTAAGCATAAAAAATGGCCAAATATATATTTTTTTTAATGTAAAGTCTAATATTTAATTGATTACGACGTTATGTGTTACGCACAATTATATTATTTCAACTTTGCAATTATTGATCTCTGATTGTGATATGTTTATTTCATAAGTTAGTGTAATACAATTTATCCTTTGTTTAATTAATAATAAGCTATTTGTAAAGTTCCAGCCTAAAGTATAATTTTATAAAATAAACCATTTAATTAGGTACTTAAATAGCTTATTTTATAAAATTACCTACTCAATTAATTAATCGTAATTTATTCAAAATGTGTCTCAATTAAATTTTATCAAATTCGGTCCTAGTAGTTTTTGAGTTACACTCCAATAACTGTATAGAATAGAAGTCGGTATTAATGTTTTCAAATTGTACTTGTAAAGTGAAAAGTTCCATATCCTCGGAGAGTATTCTCTATATATTTTAGAACGCGGCGGTAGTCTTTAAAGTACATTATAATGAAAAAATTACGTTCATAAGTGCGTCTTTGATGCCTTAATTGAATAAATGATGTTGACTTTGACTTTGACTTTGACTTTGACTTTGACTTTATTGGAACCGGCGTCTTTCGACCGAGGATTTGTAATTGTCGTTCTCTATAATCGCAAAGTTCGATCTCGCCAGGCAGTTTTTGTTTATAAATTATATAAGTTTTAATTAATTTATGAAAATTATAAAGGGTTCTGACATTAGTACGAAAGTTTTAAAGCATGCGGCTAGATAAAGTTTGGCAAGCTTTTCGATAGATGTCGCCCCTCCCCATTCGAGTTAAATTTGATGCTCAGATAACGCGGGTTTTAATAAAGTCCGAGGATGTGTAATTTTACTTTCTAGAATTGCAAAAATCTTGAAGCAATTAATGTTTTTTACGTTAGGGCTTATAAAGCTAAGGTTAGCAGCACTGATAGCTTAGTAGAGTATAATGACCCTCGAGTTTGTTTACAATCGGTCAAGCAAATATTAGTGTGATGAGAAGTAATGTTTGTGCTGGAGTCCTGTATGTGTGTGATGTGTTAATGTGTGTTTGTCCACGTCTCCCTCGACTTAGAGAATACGGCTCCCTAAATCGAAGTTTTTATGCGGAACTCATTTGTTTTATTTCGTAATTATATTTTGATGCAGCATACTTCGACTTCAAAAAAGCGTTCGATCGTGTCGACAATGATGTGCTTCTGATGAAATTTGCAGCAATAGGATTTACGCCTCAATTACTAAAACTATTTTCCAGTTATTTTTCTGACCCTGTGCAGTATGTCCAGTTGGCTGGGTTCCGCTCTGACCCCTATCTGACCTTTTCTGGAGTCAGTCAAGGTAGCACGTTGGGTCCAACCCAGTTTTTGATCATGATTAATAATTTGCCGGAAGTTGTCAGGTTCGCGGAATGTCTTATGTTCGCCGACGATCTCAAGCTATACTTGGGTATAAACAGCGTGGAACGCTGCGACGCGTTGCAGGAGGACATTGACAGTGTGGTTGAATGGGGAGAACGTAATCGCCTGGAGTTTAATAGCTCCAAGTGTAAAACTATCTCCTTCACACGATCGCACACACCGATCAGGTACGACTACCGCATGTCGAGTGTTTCCTTGGAGCGTGTCGAGGAAATTTGCGATTTGGGTGTGTTACATTAGACGTCGAATTAAAGTTTAACAAACATATAACAGAAATTTGTAGTAAAGCGTTTAAGTCACTTGGGTTTATTATGCGCTAAGCCGCCAGATTTCAGGATCGGAGCGCTGTTGTTATATTATACTTCGCCTATGTACGCAGTAGGTTAGAATATAACTCAATCATCTGGGATCCACACGAAAAAAAATACGCCCTTATGTAAGAACGTATACAGCGAAAGTTCGCTCGCTATTTGTATAAAAAAACTATACGGATTATCCTTTTTTATATCCCTCTTTGTTCGTGTCTGGAATGATAGGCAATGACACGCTGATTTTAAGACTTAAATGTGTACTACTAATGCATTTTTATCAGCTTCTTAATGGTCACATTTATAATCCGAGTGCGCTTGCTCGCCTGTCCCTAGTCGCGCCTGCGCCGTACCGGCACGGGCTGTCGCGTGAGTGTAGGGCTCGTCCGCTGTTTGCGACGACATCCGTGTGCACGAGAATCGCACAGTTCGCGCCTACGTCACAAGCTGTTATCTTGCTCAATGCCCTTATTGCTCAGAACAGAGACATTGATGTGTTATATTGTACATATAAGTTGTTTGATAGTGAGTGTCGTAGTTTTATAAGTAAATTGGTATTGACTCTACTGTATCCAGATGTTAGTTGGATCATGACTTAATGTACGTGTTGGCGTAAGCTGTTAGTACATAAGTAATTAAAATAAATAAAAAAGGTTTTTGCAATGACTAGGAGTTAAATCGCAAATATATTTAACTAATATAAAATTACTTATTCTGACTGACTTATTTATCAACACATTGTGTAAATGGCTGGGATCAATATCTTAAAATTTTGTGCATTTTATGTTGTGAGCATTTAGTCAGCTGGTCGTATATGATGCTAATAAATAAGAACAAAAGTGATCATTTTTACGATTAATACGTGAATGAATATAAATCAAAATTAAATAATGAGGACGTATACTTGTACTTGTACTTGTAATAAATCATTCAATTAGAAATTCATGTTATTTAATCATCAACAGCACCACATCTTTATATGACTCAATTCCAGCTTTGTAGCGGCTCTAATACATTAATACGATTTTCATTCCAATTGTTCCAATTGAATGCTTTATTATTGCAGATTAGTTTGCCACTACTTAAATTTTAATCATCATCATCATCATCATCATCATAATCATCACCATCACCATCTCAGTATATGAACATAAGCCTGCCCATGTTACTTAAAGATGATTATTATTAATGAATTTTACAGTAGCTATTGGTAGGAATATTAAAAAATGTACTGTTTCAACTCCACTATTAGTAATTTCAAGCACGACCATTAGCGCAACATTTATTTTTTAAATAAAACCCTAAATAAATTCGTATTCAGAAAACAGAAAAACATTTCAATGTTCCTCGGTTTAAAAAACATTGTTCTACGTACCATTCGCTAAACTTTATTGTAATTACACAAAACTACCCAACAAAACGGAGTTTAGAATTAAACTTTTCGGTGATTTTTCTCTTTATTGTTTAAAACTTGGCCAACCCTTACTGGCGAAGTTCGAAGTTTCACGGAAGGACCGCGGCCTTCAAGACAATTTCAAAAAGGAAGTTAATTAAAAGTTAACTCTTTTATTAGTCCAGTTGCTGTTATTTCCGCTTTACGGGACGTTACGAGGATTGTTTAATAACTATGTTACAAATTGTTTTACTGTCAAAAACAGCGTTTTAAAGTGAAAAGCAGACCCACGTTAAAATACACACGCGTCAAAAACACGTACTTATAAAATGTGAAAGAAATAATTGTCACTCTGTAAGGGCATGCCTAACGACACATTGCAAATAGCAAGTATTTTTGTCTCCAAATATTATCTGTTAATTTTTTTACCATGTTTAGTTTAGTTTTAGTTAATTTTAGTTCCTGACTATCACGGCAAAACACGATATTATACAATTTTTCCGTTAAAGGAAGTACCACTTTAAACTTAACTTATAAAAAAATTGCAAAACTGTAACTGTTATGGACAGACAAGTTCCGTAAGATGCACGAATTACTCGTGTCTTCATCATGCAGAACAATAAGTAAACAGACTAAAAATGTTTTAACCGGACTTAATATTACGTAAATTATTGTCCCGTACGTCAAAGCGCATCGAATCCGCCATTATGATGTTTAAGCCTTTTTATGTATCAAATGACAGATCAAGAATAATCTATTGACGTTTCACTTATCAAAATCGGTTGAGACGTTGAGTACTAAGATAGTATTTTAGCCAATGAAATTAAGTTGCTCATGCACAATCAAAAAATGTTTATAGGAAATTTGCAAATTTATTCATAGCTGTTCATAAAGAATTGACAGAAAAAAAACTATATTATTCCACATCTTCCCATTTTAAAAGTTTCAAACATTAATTAATCGCAGACAAACAACAATGAACCAAAATTTACGAACAAATACGAAAGAGAAAAAATTAACGTCTGGAAATTCAAAACCTATTTTCGCTTACCCTTTCTCCATGTCAGTTAAAAAATAACATGACAGGCGTCAGGCAGAATGCGTTCGCGCTCTGTGATTAATTTTTATGAATATTCATTTAGATGTCATCGCTGCCTTGCTAAAACCCAAGCTAAAACCTCTGCCTACTTTAAAATGGAAATTTCATCATTATTATGCAATTAAGCGGAATGTCAACGTCATTTACCCGGGAGACCGCACTTGTTAAGATTTTATTTAGAATGACACATCTCTTATTACGTTGGTCGCATTTAATAGATTTTTTAAATTCAAAATATAACTAAATTAATAATTTGTATAAAAATATAACTCACCTCCAAATAGCGTCAAAAACAGACCAGAAAATATGAATCCTTGACTCATCATGATCATAATTTCCACTTGTCATAGATTAACCACAACTCACTTTGTTTATTATTTGAATACAAAGACTTAAACTTAGCACTTCAAAAAGTTTTCATCCTTTTCAACTGGCCAATAACAACGAAACATATTTTTAACGAACACGCTCAATGAATTTTCACGGCGCCAAAATTGCGAAACCCGTCACGACTTTCCTCTGCACAGGCCTCGGCGGAACTGAAAAGAGATTCACCTGACGCTCCGCTGTGAGATTTCAGCTGCCGCGCACAACACATGCTAGCGCAATCTGCCTTGAATCTTTTGCATTCTATCGTTTATGGCAGAGTCTTTACCATTTGTGATTAGTCTGTGTCTGTATTGTTGTTCCCGGGATGATTCGTTTGGGTGAATTGAAATGACGTTCTCACACCCGCTCATAGATCTTTGTAAGTAATTGGTTTTCGGTAATATCAAATTGAGTATCGATTTTACAAATGTTTCATGTCAACTAACCAACTCTAAGAATGCATCAAATCAGAATCAAATCATATATTTATTTCCATCATATAAAAGTTTTCTAACCAAAAGAATCACATGTCACTTAGCTACGTTATAATATTCAAGTATTTTCAAAATTAGCTTTTCTCTCGTTCGACAAACCAAATTATTTTTATATTATAAGACATATAAAGGAAAGGAGAATATAAGGACGTCTTTCAATGACTCGCCCACAAAAACAAGAGAAACATCAAAACAGGGGTTATTTTCGGAGTAAAAGCGTAATTTGATATAGACAATCGATATCAACAACTATTATGCAGACATTGGATTGGAATAAGCAAGAAATAGTAAAATGATAATACGACATAACATGTAAGATGCCATAAAAGTGTTTATATTTATTACTAGGTCTTGAAAGTTTTTGATGTGTGTCTATGCCTCTCGCGACACAGAGAATCCTAACGCGGGATGTATATGTGTGAATGTTTGTTATCTGTGTTAATCCATACTTTATACTAATATTTAGTCACCCACAGTACTCACTGGACAAGTAGAAAAATTCAACACTCGAGAATCTGACTTCATCGGCTCACGTCTGGTAGAATTCTACAGTAAAGTGATAAATAGACTACCATCAATATGGGAAAATTGTATATATAATTAAGGCCACTACCCACTATGATTAGCAAAAATGAAAAAATACCAAAATGTGCATACAAATCTCCAATCTAATAGGTAAATACCTAATATCACACCTTTTATCACCATCACCGGAGGGAGCAGCTGCTCATTAATTTATATACCTAATAGTTGGTATTTATGAATTTTTTTTATCTATCTACTTCCAATCGTGTGATACACTCATCGTGCTCTAATAAAATTTATTATACCTAATAAGTACATCTCGTTCTAAACAATCTACGTACAACTTTTATCTCCGTGTTTATGTGATCGCGGCAGTTTTCGCACTATTTTATATATTAATTATATATTTTTTTAATTTTATACACCTATATTATTTAATTGTCATAATTATATTAGTAACATGTTGCTCCTCAATAATCTACAAACTTCCATTCATGTTTTTTTTATTCTGGCTTTGTTTTCCTTCGACATAGCGAGTGGTTTTTTTCAGGCACAAATCTCTATTGTAGACAGTAAAGTATTATTAATTTTATTAAATTGAAAACTTGTTGCAATATATGTTTGTGTAGTCAGTATTACGTATCACAAACTATAACTAAATAGTCTAACACAAAATATTTATATGATTAGAATACGCATTTATCGGAAAACGGGACCGATGTCAAATGCCTAAGGACAGGTAAATGGGTACCAGGAACACATAATTCAATATCATCTCAAAGATTTTACATAGAAGCAAAGTAAAGGATGCTGTTCCGATCATTCTGTAGAAAAGGGTCGAACCCATTTCAATTGTTTTTTATTCTATCAAATAACACATTATTCTGCCGTATTAAAAGGGGTGAAATTAAATTGAATTGTATTCTCGTATAAGAATGAATAGGCACGGATCTTAATGATATTGAAAAGGTTAATGTCAAAAAAAAGTCAAAAGTCAAAATCATTTATTCAATTTAGGTATCAAAGACGCACTTATGAACGTCAATTTTTCATTGTAATGTACTTTAAAGACTACCGCCGCGTTCCAAAATATATAGAGCCTACCGAGAAGAAGCGGCAAGAAACTCGGGGCCACTCTTTTTATATAGATGTTTATACAATGTTTTTACTTACCTAAGTGATTAACAAGAGCTAATATATGTAGTACCTACTACAAATATTAGCTCCAGTGTGTTACCTTTCAAAAGACAACATAATAATGGTATCAGTAGGGCAAGACACGCTACACATTGACATCTTAGTACACGAGTAGATAGATCCTTTTTTTTTTTTTTTGTCCCGGGGTAATCCTTTATGGATACCACCTACCACGGTAGGTAGGTGGTTATGTGGGAGTCCGTATACCCACCAAAACCCCGGGGTGTTCCGTCACTGCCGCCCTCGGCGGGAACGCGGGACAGATTTTCCACACGACCGCGCACCCGCCGCGGCTGAACGTTGCCGGACCCTTCTCTTCGCGGCACGCCAGAACACATGGCACGCTGCAACTACCTCTGAAACCAAACCCGCTAACAATGAGCGCCAGACTTCCCCGTGTCTGGACGCCCGTGGTCTCCTGCGGTGGGTCAGATACGTAGCCCCACCGCCTGCTACGTCAGCCACAGGGGATAATCCTCAGCGACCCCACCCCTTCGAGCCTGCACCAAAGTGCCCGGGCCCCCCCTCCTCGAGCCTGCGCCAAAGCGCCCGGGCCCCACCTCCTCGAGCCTGCACCAAAGTGCCCAGGCCCCCCTCCTCGAGCCTGTGCCAAAGCGCCCGGGCCCCACCTCCTCGAGTCTGCGCCAAAGCGCCCGGACCCCGCCACTCCTATGTGGACTTGGCGGCCAAAGCCCATAGGAGCGGCCCCGCCTGAGCCGGCCAGCGCACCCCAACGCCGGCGCGGCCCCTGGGTTCCTCTTGGCTTCACCGTGGTGATCCAAGCCACGGCAACTGAGCCCCCCCGCCACGTCAATACGGGAACCCTTCAGGGGGGGGGGAGTAGATAGATCCTGGAGTGATCAGTCCCAAGCTGTTTTATCCTCCAAGTAATCCGAAATTTTGTAATGACCTTTTTGACAGAATTTAGTTTTAATAGTAATTTTAAACCTATTAATAGGCAAATCTCGGATAACATTGGGAACTTTATTATAGAATCGTATACATTGTCCCCTAAAAAAAAAGGCTGTGGAGACGCGTTACATGTACGGATAGCTTGTGCTTATTTCGCGTGTTGATGGAATGAGCATTACTCCTTTTATCAAAACCGCTAATGTTTTTCTTTACATACATTAGATTTTCATAGATAAACTGAGACACAACAGTTAGAATGTTTATGTCTTTAAACTTCTGTCTAAGGGAAACTCTGGGAGCTAAACTGTAGATCGCTCGTATAGCCCTTTTTTGCAGTATAAAAATAGAATAAGTATCTGCAGAACATCCCCAGAGCAGTATGCCATAAGTCATAACGCTATGGAAATAACTAAAATAAACTATTCTAGCTGTGTCTACATCGGTTAATAGTCTAATTTTTTTAACAGCATAAGCCGCTGAACTGAGCCTACTAGACAATTTTTTAATGTGGGGACCCCATTGCAATTTAGCGTCTATAGTAATTCCTAAAAAGACCGTTGACTCCACAAGGTCTAACCCTGTTCCATTCAATTGTATATTGGATTCTACTTGTCTCACATTTGGTGTCGAGAACTTTATACAATTAGTTTTCTTCTCATTGAGGAGAAGATTATTTGTATTGAACCAATTCACAACTTTAGCTAATGCATTGTTAACATTGTCATAGTTTAATAACTGCCTTTTAATTTTAAATAACAGTGAAGTGTCATCTGCAAACAATACAATCTCTTGATTCTTCTCCACATAATAGGGTAAGTCATTAATATAGATTAAAAACAAGAACGGTCCTAGTATTGAACCTTGTGGAACGCCCATTGAGATTATAGTGCCGGGCGATTTTGTGGACGGATAATCTGCTACTGCGGATATCGGATGCCTTTGTGGTTATTTGAATGGGTTTTTGTAACCATAATGTTAAAATCTGAACCACGATGATTGTTTGTTTTTCGTTTGTGTTAGGTCTCGTACTTCTGTACATTTGCCAATCTTCAAGTTATTTATGGTAATATTTATAGTTGCAATAAATTTCATTTTTAACTGAGTCCAAAAAAGGAGGAGGTTATTGTCATCATCCTAAGCTCATGTTCTGCGAACCCGTGTAGACCTTGCGAGCACTGCTTTATTAGTGCCAATTAAACATCATTAAGTATGAATATTATGTATTTAAGAAATATTTCTTGTTTCATGCTTTATAAGTTAATAAAAAAAAGTTTATATAATATCATGTTAATAATAAAAATGCTTTAATAAAAGAGCATAATTATAACTTCCGACATTATATAACAGACAAAGATGCTTGGAATATTTCACTTCTGGCAAGTTTTCATCTGCCACACATTAAATGTAATAAGTACCTAAGTAGAAACATTGTAAAAATCGAAAAAAGAATGGCTCCGAGTTTCTTGCCGCTTCTTCTCGGTAGGCTCTATATATTTTGGAAAACTAAAAGAAACTAAATAAAAAGTTATTTACACAAAAAAAATCAATAATAGCACATGATATAAATATGAAATCACACAGACAATATTACAGTTGGTAGTGGAGAACTGGCGAAGTGGTTAATGGATGGGTTAAAAGTGATTTTATTAAGGGGCGGTTGATGGGTCACGCACACAAGACATAAAGGGCAGTTTATTGTACACACAAGCGATACGGAGGGGACAAGAAAAACCAATACGTAACTTTAGATCCTGATGATGGAGTACAGGCCTTCTTCGTTCTATGATACATCAATCTGTCAAATAGCCTCATCTTCAAAACATGAAGAGGAACGTCACGTCTTTATCATCACGGAAGATTGATATTGTAGTACATAAAGGCCTCGGATGAGGATCACATAACTCACTCTCAGACTACTGACAGGAGATTAACTTAGAAAACAGAGAACACTTGAAACAAATTGACTGAAAACGGAGAGCACTTTTAGATGAGGAGTTATTTTAGATAGAGAGCACTTTTGTCAAGCTCTGGTCTAGATTAGAGAGACCAGATTAAGAATTGGAGACGACATTGATAGTATATTTTATTATAAATATTTCCCTTTCAAATCTGAAGTAAGAATCCCCTGAAAAGCGAAAAGCGTTCGTTTATATACAAATATGAAACACGAAAGTTGAAATTTAAAAATACTTCTATATAGCCAGTGACATCTGCTTCTTATACCAAAGAAACTCTTTAGAAAAGGCAAAAACAAGATTTGAAAGATTGACAACTTCAATCTTGAATGATTGTCAAACAATTTTAATTCAATAATTACTGCAAATTCATGTATGTTTTGAAGAAAAGCACACTAACCTAAGAATAGAGAAAATCTCGGACGGAAACTTTTCCTAGACTCACCGCATCTTCGCTAGATAGATAGGATAAGAATAAGTCATCATTTCTAACCATATACATTTACTCATATAAGAAGAAATACTGCATATAAAATATACATTTCAGCATTATTAAGAGTATAATAAAAAGTAAATCTTACGGCAAAAGGAGTAAATGTAATCTCTGTGATGGTCACCATACTTTTTCTACCTTGAAGCAGTAACGTTCATAATACTGGGTTCTGTTAGAAAGTATGGTTGCCGTCGAAATTACAGGCATTATCATTTAGGGCAGCCTTTGTAAGTTAGGCCATTAATTGTCTCAGGGTTATAAGTGCAGTGCAGTTCGTCACTTGACGGAATGCATCTGTTGTAGGCAGAGATCACTACTTAACACCAGGTGAGCCTCGTCCTTGTACCGTCACAAGACATGGTTGGCATGTAATGACATGGAGCACGGAGGTCATGACAGAAATCGATGAGACGAACATATAAAATTGCCAGCAGTGGAGAAGGAGGGAAGATGTCCGAATGCAAGACGGATAAAGAACAGATCGCGAGGATCCACGTAAGGAGGTATCATCTGTAGAGTGTAGTAGTCTAGGAGAGCAGTCTTATAAATAGCTTGGTAGATTAAACACAGAATTAATGGAAGCAAATCGGACTAGACTAGCCGTGGGATACATACAATTACATATCTCTAAGGACGGCTTTTGTCGAAGCTTGCTAGCTAACGTAGTTTAATTTAAGGTTTAATATGTTTCTCATAATGAATACAAATTACTTATTAGAGAAAGACATAAAATACAAATTAATTATTTAAAACCAAAAAATATAGTCCAAATATAGTTCTGTAAACCACAATAATATGAAGAACAGTAGATTGTACAAGTGCATAAAACTCACCATTTTATTCACGATGTTTAACAGTCTGGAGCAACAGCGAGGGTGGGTTTATAAGACGAGCATAAAACTGTTTTATGTAGTTATACACTCGGGTTTTCTCTTTAAGTTAGAGTATTTAAAATATTATTGATAAAAATTTTATACTTTATAATGTATATTTGCCTAGATTTTTGTTGACATATTTGCTGACCTTATTTGCATTTATTTAAATATCCGTGAAACGAAGCACAATGAACTACCATGCTTCGTATTACCATCTTATTTACCTTTACCTCAATTGTATTAGATAAATAACGGCCCTATACAGCATTGCATTGTATTACATAACTAAATTTAAAATTGTACAAAGGAGACGCTGCAAGCACGAGACCCATCTGACGTAATGAGTAACCTCTGCATAGAACAGACGCATTTTGTCGTTCGTGAGGTCACTACGCCCATAATCTTGAGACATTTAGTTGTTACGTCTCATGTGCCTGCAATTTTCTGGACGAACTCATTCACGAAGAGCTCTAATACCAAAAACAAAGCACGAATTGTTTGTGAACGTACCGTATCATTCATATTTCTTTCTTTCATTTGTGGGATCGTTTGTTTGTGCATTTGCCATTCCTCAATTATGCATATACCTATACAAGTGCATCTAGCGAGATTTCTAATTAAGTGGTCAAAGTCAAGTCACAGCCACATAAATAAGTAATGCCTCATCTAAGTCACGTTCTAGTAAAACAGCGGATGCATTACTGAAACTTTCTTAGGTGATAAACGAGGAGAACAAAGACCAACGATTGATAATTTGTACAGTTTGCCTACACTCGTACACCATTACATACATTATTATAAACACATCAAAACGCAAAAAACACAAAACTAAGAAAATAAACAAATTCAAAGGCTAGATAATCTAGTAAGAATAGATAATCTAGAAGATAGTCATTGCTGGGCTGCTTTTTTCCGCCATCCTTTCATTCATTGAAAACAATAGAATTCTGTACAGCTGTGACTTAAGTAAGTTGGTAGGACAAAGCGTTATTCAATTGTTTGCTTTCACAATACAAACACATTTAACGCTAGGAAATAGTGCTAAACATCTAATTGATTAAAAGTAAGTCACATAGATCAATTGGCATTGCATTAGAATAGGCCAACACGAATTTAAGGGGGGGAGGGGGAGGGGGGAGGGAGGGGGGAGGGGGATGTCCTCCGACACTACTCTCGTGGCGAGGAAATGCCTAGTTTTTGCGAAAAACTACTTTGAATTTTCTTTGAACTTAACCTCAAATTTATAACGTTTATATATTGAATTTAACTATATTTACTTACAAATATGAATGGATTGGACATGGAGTACTGACTATTTTGGTGTGTTCTATGTTTGACTCTGGGTGGGCTCCCGCCAGAAGCTCTAGCGGTCGCCCCTGAGTGTCACTTCGCCAAACTCGGTCTTCGCTTCGCTACGGAGGTCGCCGGCTCGCTTCGCTCGCCACCTCCCCCCGTCGCTCCGCTCAACCTCGTCTGGCTCGCTCCTCTCAGGACCTCCCTTGAGCTTCTGGCTCCCGCACTTTTTATATACAATCTAGGGGTGTCAGCCACAAGACTAGGTGGAGTCAGGGTGCTCTGTGTCGGCTCTGTCTCTTATTTTGAACCTAACCAACTCAAGTTAGAGTGCCCTTGACTCGAATAAGAGTGCTAGCCCTGATGGTCACAGCTATTTTGAATTACATTAGAAATAAATCATATAGGTGCAAAACTAGGACAAAAATAAAACAAAATTTAGAAAGTATTTAACTTATATTTTGTATACATATTGCACAGCTTTTATCAGTTCGAAAAACTTATCCTTCTTACTGGCCTCCACAGATCTCCTCCATAAATACTCAACAATTGAGTCTGCAAAATTGCCCGGGTGGTTGTAATTATTCTTGTAGAAGAATCTTTTAACCACCCGCCATTGAGACTCAATTCGTTGAGTATGTGTCCCATCCTCGGCTATAAATGGACTGTCAGGGTCACTGTGGTTGACTTTTTTATGAATATATCCATGTTGGCTTAGGCAATCATAAGCCCTCCAGCAGTCAGTATGGATGGTTGTGCCCGGCTCTACATGTTTTTGAATTAGGGGAATTAGCACCTCTGCAGACCTAATGTTGTCCGGGCACACCTCCAACCGCAAGTCCTCTGAACCATCTTCTATGAGGCCAAGGACCCAATGTCCCTCAATGTGTCTCCCTGAAAAAAATTAAAAAACAGTTATTAAATTGAAAATACAAGTATAAAATAATGAAATTGATTAATGCCTTATATAAATACCTTTATTAAATTTCCTCTTCCCAAATTTGCTTTCGTCTACTTGCACAATTTTTCCAGGGCCTCCTATTTTGCCCCGGACTTCTTGTTTCTCCAGTTGGTAAATTACCACAACTTCCCGGCAGTAGTTATACCAATCGCTTATGGTTGGCCGGGACAAACAATGTTCTTCTCTAAATATATCTTCGTGTATTACCATGTCATGCGAGTAGTTGTATGCAAAACAGTACATTAAATAATAAATGTGTCCCAATTTTAGTTTTACGTTCTCAAACCATGTTCCTTGGGCTCTAGATACTCTAGTTTTATTATGACAGGAACCCTTGCTGCACACAAATGTGCCCATAGTTTTGTCGTTCTTGAAAACAAGTTTCATGGGATTTTTGTGTATTCTACACTTCTTAGTTTTCAAGATTAAGCCTTGCTCTTCGGCAAAAACCAGTCCTTGTTCATGTGTACTTAACATACGCGCCAGCTTTACAATATTCCACGTTTGTAAAACTTCACCCACGTATTTCCGCCTTTTAAATGCGGGTTCTTCTTCAAAATCATCTAAAATGAAAAACAAGCATTTGATTAACATATTTTGTGGTTTATCAAGCGAAATAATTTAGATTACAATAAATGAATAGTTAACTCACCTCTACTGGTAGAAGCTACTGGTACTGCATCTTCACGGCTTGTGGAAGCCGTTGGTTCATCTGCTGATGGAATATTAGCCATGTCGCTAGGCAGATCAATCGTGCAGAAATCGGAGTCCAGTAAGCAGGCAAAAGTCGTGGTTCAAGCAGAAATCGGAGTCCAGAAAGCAGGCAAGAGTCGTGGTTCAACAGAAATCGGAGTCCAGAAAGCAGGCAAAAGTCGTAGTTGAAGAAGAAATCGGAGTCCAGAGAGCAGGCAAAAGTCGTCGAAAAATTAACACAAAATACCACGCCAAAACAATGAAAAACACGAAGAGCGAACAGAGCACATTCACGTAACTCGAAGAGGAACGGAATGCGCGGCGCGGGCGGCGTAGTCGATCGTCTATGGAAAATAAAATGGCGGTCATACGTTCCATTCTTTAAAAAAAGTATTTGCAACAGAAGCTAATTTAATAAAATCGATGTCAAGTATTATAAACTATGTAATTAAGTATTGTAAATTAAATTAGCAATAAAATAATAGTTCAAATAATTAAAATATTTATTTTAATACCATTTTCATTGCACCAAGTCGTTTCGTTACACGCATTTATAGAGAATCGTCGAATCAAAAATCTGAAATTGAAATTAGTTTTTCTAGAAAACTAGACATTTCCTCGCTCTAAAATTGATACCAAAGCGTAGAGAAAATTATTATCTATAAGATCCAACTCTTAAAATCACCAAATTCGTGTTGGGCTATTCTAATGCCAACCCGATCAATTACATTTGAGATGAATTATAGTTACATATATTGTATGCCTTATTTTATGAATAAAACGGACCTTATTAGATTTCTATATTATTCGAACTTCGATTCAAACTTTTTCCATTTACTTGCGTATTCCAAGCATACAAACCTCGTGTGATTCCACACAATAGGTTGGTCAAAAATATACCTAAGTTTGATGAGACCGAGTCTTTAGCTACATAAAGCAAACACGTAAAGTTTACGGCGTCAGACCCGGTTCTTTATGGGTACCTAGTAGGTTTACTTTAGATTTGATAGGCTCAACCAGCATATTTTTCGATTTGGTAGTAGACCACCTACGTATTTCAGAATTTTAAGGGCATCGTAAATTAATAACGTTTTCTAAATTAGATTACAAGTACTTGTAAGCAATATTTTAAATTTACAATTAATTTAATGATAAAAGTGGCAAGTTTTGTACCATTTCTAAATTTTGAATAAATCGACCATCTTTTAAAATACAGGCTGTTTGGTAGAGGGACCGACAAACCAAATGAGCGTGTTCGGGGAGCCACTTGGAGAATACAAGTTGGCCAAAAAAAAATCCCCGACATCACAATTTTTTTTAACTTTTTTTTGTGAATTATCTCGTTTTCTCCAATATTATACCAATTTTGCTTTGCGTGGCCTGAAGGTGTATTAGAGACCAAATTCAACTAAAAACATCCGGTCTAAAACACATTTTACAAATGTTATGGTGGTAAATAGGTACAATTTCGGAGAAAAAGGGAAAAATCACAAAAAAAAGTTAAAACATATTGGGGATTCGGGGATTTTTTTTGGCCAACTTGAATTCTCCAAGTGGTCCCCCGAACACGCTCATTTGGTTTGTCGGTCCCTCTACCAAACGCCCTATATATTACCAAGAATAGCGTTGTACTTTTTCCACCATGAAGCGTCAAAGTTAAGTGGCAATAGTTTTGTAAACCGTGTCTCAGTATAAACTTAATTTATTTTACTAAATTACCTGTTATACCTTGGCCTCTCGTGCGGTACCCGATAATTGTTGAGCTTTGGGACACCTGTATATCATACACTCCATACTGATTATAAGCTCTCGTGTCTTATTCTTGTCAGTATAATGTGTTCTTTTAGATAATATCTAAGCTAGATATAAGATATATATGATATAGTTATATATATATATATAATATTATATAAGTTAGATATATAATAAGAGACATTTATTTTTCTTATTTCTACCTAGCGTTTCCAAATACATTATGTTTTCACCAAAAGACAGAGTTCTTTTATATACAGACAAACTAGTAACAACACGTGGAGCTTTGTAAAATGTGGTTTGCAACTGTCTATCAACCAGGCGTCACAAATAGCTCTCCCGCATTTCTTTTGCACCCGAAATTGCTTTCTCAATCTAGACCGAGACTCCCCACAATAAAAGACGATACACAATAAGAGCTCCCATGACACGTATCCATAGTGTACACTTAGTAATGCTTCTGTGGAAACCGTTTGACCCAACCTTATAATAGCGAACGCAAATTGGTATATAGAATATATACGATATAGAACATTAAAAAGTATATTTGCGGTTGGTGCAATAGTCGTGTCTAGGGATCGAACGACAAAGTTAAGTTTGTTCTTATACCTACTTTGTCTTTAAGTTGTCTTCTATGTAAGGAACTCTGTCAGCGTGTTCAACCAGGTCTTTTTTTTTTTATTCCCACGGTGCCCTTGTCTATGTACGGGGACATAATAACGCCCCTACTAGAAAAAGCCCGTTGGGCAAACAGTTTTGAATAAAACTCACTTCAAAAACAACTACTAACCTAAATTAGTTAGTGACTAATAAATATTATTATGCTAATAACGGTTTGTAACGATAAACGATTAGTCCATAATTATACTAAACTCTGCGATTACTTACCAATGAGAACTCTAATGTTTACGAAGGACGTCCGGTCAAACCAAATCCTTTTTGAGGTCAGTCACAATAAAATAACTACAGTAAGCAATTTTGGGGTTTGGGGTTAAATATAAATTTCATCTTCTAATATCAATCTTATTAAATTTCGCGAGTTTGATTTTCGCGACAGCCTTCCTCTCAGCAAGAGGTGTACGTCTGTACGGGTCTAAAGTCACTAAGCGAGCCTGGTGCGTTTAAATGTAGGCTAGTACCAACCCTAGTGTAGAAGTTTTCAGAAGGATAGCGGGGAAAGAAACGATAATAAATAAATAAATAAATAATAATATAATGCTTATCATTAATTTAATTTATTTTCTAGATTTATATTTCTTGTATTTTGACGTGTAATAGAAGTGGATTTATTAACCGTTAAGTATTCATAAAAGTGCACGAGTGTAGGCAAAGTGTACAACACCTTGAAACATTGTTTTTGAGTATTAATCGTCTATCGCCCTGTAAAGTTTTAGGAATGTATCCATCGCTTGACCATTAAAATATTATATGTATTATTATTTAACTAAATAACTTGATGGATGGCAAATCCTTGTCCTGTACGAGTCCACTTATGTACTATTGGTATTCGACTGACCGGTTTGCGCAGTTAGTAGCAACTCTGCCTTCTGAGCCGCTGGACTCGGCTAGACATAAGACTGATCCATAGGGTTATTTGACTAGTGACCCTATCTTCTAGATAAAAGATACCAGGTTTGATTACCTCGGCCAGGGTGCCGAGGAATTAAATTATATAATGAGCTGAATTGTTGTTTCCGGTCTTGGATGTTTATGAAGCCTCAATGTGTATGTGTCACGGACACATACACATTGAGGCTTCATCGCACTAGGACTCCCTGTGTCACCTTGAGTGACATAGGTCCTTGAGTCCTAGTGCGGGGGAGTGAGTATGTGAACGTCTATTAAAATATATACATATACGCCTATAAATATGTTGATAATGATTAACTTTTTAGATAAATAAAAAAAAAATTGCGAATTAACTTCACGAACACGCGGAAACACCAGAACAGGAGCTTGGAGTAGAGTTATGTCAGAATAATCAGACTCTATTATGTTATTAAAATTTTACCGCTGCGGGCGTGTCTTCCATTTTAGTTTATATAATTAACACTTAAATCAATTAGCAGTGAATTATATCAAAGCTTCATATTATAACAATAATCTATAAAACTGTCGATTAACCTTTTGCGTCCCAGAGACGTAAATATACGTCAGTTTGTTTCATAAATCTTTTGATTTAATTATCACGGTATAAGAAAGATTAATTGACATATTATATTAAATTAAGTTTTTACAATACACTCGCTGACCCTCCAGCGGTTTCGCCCGCATGGTCTATGGAATACGAAGCCACATAGATAAATTGAATTAAGGGCCTCAGGGCTAATATTTCATAAAGCCTTCCATAATGGTTGCTTACACCATTAAATGCATGCAACTGCTAAAATTGCTTTTATCGGTTTAGGCTCTTGATGAATCAGTCTAAATTATACTTTTAGAATTTCATTCTTTTCAGATTCCCAAATATTTGAAACCTAATGTAGTTAAAAGTTTGTGTGAGTAGTTGACTGTTTGTAAGTGATCTGCTCCTTCACGCTTGATCGCGTTTTAGTGAAGACTTTCTACTCTAATTACTAGAATAACAATAAGATGCAGTTGTTTAAAGCTGCAGATGATATACAAAACCTATGGAGCGAGAAGGACGAAGGAAATTTATTTTGCACGTGTGTATTCAGGGTTTCCATGTCACTTTTCTGTAACTTAAGCAGCTGAATTCTTTATAATATATAAATATGATGACCAGGTTGTAATGGTACGTGACGCATTTAAACCCATACGTAAACATAAAGTGAATGAGAAAAATAGAAATCGATAAAGAAAAGAATATGTTCAATTAGATTGTTACTCGCGAGGAGGCTCTATTTGGATTATCATACTTTTATTTTGTTAGTTAGGTTATTGTGTATTTTTCAATATTGAAGTACTGCAGTATAATAAAGATAAAAGATTGAATGGCAAAAAAAAATTGATTTTAATTCGATTACAGGCTCTTCTTAAGTGTTTTGCAAACTAGTTCTAGATACCTACATACATATTTCGATTACATAATAAACAGTAAACTTTTAATTCCTCCGACCTGGCTCTCAAAATTATAATAAATCACGTATTAGAAATATTTACATTGTTTACGGACTAGTTACTGTTAAGGTTTGAGTTTCCGATAATTCGAAAGTATTATACTATACTTGAATCATTCTATGTACAAATAATAACTAACTAACTTACTAACTAATAATAGCCTCTTTTTCGCTTCTGACTTAGATAAAAATATTAATAATTTCTTCATATTTTTATATCTGATAGCGTTGATCCCAACATAAAGACAAGTGATTATATTGCATAATTAAAATCGTAACTAAAAAAAATAAGACAAAAGACAAAATAAAAAACACACGATATTCCCATTAATTTGATAATGCGCGTATCTGCTTGAAAACTTCAACTTCTCTTTTAAAACCTCAATGTAAACAACCCGCACCCAAATACGTTACGGTTATATTGGAAAAGAGAAAATCTTTTGATACAAAGAACGTCTCAAATTTGATACGCTACAAATTTCAACGGATGACCAATTGTGTAATTATCGGCGAAATAATTAATTACTTTTGAACATATAAATATCAAAGCGCGATTTACTACAAGACCTCGTTCTGCTCAATCAAGTAGTTATTTTCCGGATTTGTCTGTCCAGTTGATATAAGAGGTTAATTAAAAGTTTTCTTTATAAGATTAGGTGATGGTACAAGTACGAGGCCCAACTGGTGTTAAGTGGAAACCTCTGCCTAGAACAGATGCATTTTGTCACATGTTTAGAACTGCACTGCGCCCGTGACCGTGAGAAATTAACGTTCGGTTTCAATAACCTATCTATCGTCGGTTTTCCTTACAAGAGATTTGACACTATATAATTGTATGGACGTTATGTCAAATTTCTATCCGTATTGAGGAATACTCTTGTTAGATTGATTATTGGAATATGCCGAAAGTTGTTAAGTCGCATATGCATTTAAGTTCACCGGCACCCGTTCGATTCAAACCAGAACACAGTATTGCAAACATACTGTTACTATACTACTTCGCGATAGAAATATGTAGGTAGTACTTCCCCGGACGAACATTTTCACAAAGAGTTCTACTGCACCGGATAAAATATATTGTTTTATGTATTATTTAGTCTAAATAGAGATTCACATGGTAGTAAAAGCCAATGCGCTATCTACGTACAACATCCGCTGTGTACATGGTCATACACAGATACAAAAGCCACTGATAATTTTTGTTTTGTTTTTACCAAATTACACTAATGGCGACCAAAACCACTCTGTCCTTATCGCTACCCACGTAAATTGTTTACGGCCTAAATCAACATCGTTACGTTCAGAGTTTACTCTGTCATTTTCGCTGTTCAGATTGAATTATAGATCGTGGAAGACCCCGATCTATAATTCAATTATTCTAAGAATAATAATCTGTTGCGCAAGAAAATATGTGGAAGTTAGGGGCGAATGGAAATGTCCGTAAGGCGATGGAAAGATATGATCGAATTAATTTGTATAATTAGCACAACATAAGGTAAACATTTTCTGGCTACTGTATTCCTACTGTACTGAGAAAACTGGAAAGAATGAAAGAAAAAAAATCGCATAGAGGACTAGCTGGTTAGTGCAGTTGGTAGTGACCCTACCTTTTTAGCCGCAGGTTCGGAGTCGATTCTCGGACAGATGTCCTCGGACAACATTTGTGTACATGAACCATGAATATTTGAAATATGCATATTAGTCAAGTCTGCCTAGTTAGGGACCTGAAGACCTTGTGTGGTTGTTGTCCCATATTTGTTATTATTTCAGTAAGCGTGTTTTATCTTGAATCATTTCAGACATTTCGGTTATTGTTATGAAAGCACGGGTCTAGGACAAGTGAGTTTTACGTAATGGGTTTGGTTATTTAAATCATTCTGTAACATTTACGTACAATACGACATGTACACACATGTTACAACACACAGTATTGTGCACTACCGCATTCAACTTATGATACTCTCCATCCAAAGTTGTCTGAAAAATTGCCATAACTTATAAGATCACCCTTTGTACTACCATCATTTAAGATTTATATTGAGTTTACTTTGTGTTTGTTGGGTTTTAGTGTCATAAAGAGTTATTATATTGTATTGTATTGTATTGTATTGTATTGTATTGTATTGTATTGTATTGTATTGTATTGTATTGTATTGTATTGTATTGTATTGTATTGTATTGTATTGTATTGTATTGTATTGTATTGTATTGTATTGTATTGTATTGTATTGTATTGTATTGTATTGTATTGTATTGTATTGTATTGTATTGTATTGTATTGTATTGTATTGTATTGTATTGTATTGTATTAAGAATATTTCGACTTGGCTTTCTGCAACATCGTATATGTATTTTCAGATATTGTAGCAGGTGTTTAGGGATTACACTTGTACTGGACAGTATCAACAACACAATATGAACGTTATTCATATTCCATATTCTTGTTATTTCCTCATTCAACTCTGTATATTAATTGATTTATACGGTAACGGTTCTATGGAGATTATGGTATTAAGAAGGCACTGCAATACTAAAAGGACGTTTAATTTTATTCGGTTTATCGATCAAAGTAATGGGTCGTGGTGGGCGTGAGGCAAAATATGTGACATTCCGTTGGACATCAAAGCTTACTCTTGCAGCTGAGTCCTGCGTTCAATATGATGTGATTGTAAACGGCCGATGAATATGATGAAAAGTATTATATGTGTTAATCCAGCGCCTCGTCTACCTCCGTACTGAATTTCATCAAAACTGAGCCAGCAGTTTCAGCGTAAATAAGTAACATATATAAAAACACACTCACTACATAACTTTCGCCTATATAATATTAGTGTTATGTGATGTGAAAGTTTATATATTTCGAGAAAAAATCCGATTGTATTCCCCAGGGGTCCTTGAGGCAAGTGAACGGAAGGAGCTATTTTGTTATTGTTACTTGTTTTTAAAAGAAAGATCTCTAATGGTATGTTTATTAAAAATGTTTACGTTTCTTTTACCTATTTTGATGATATTGTGACTCTAATGCTCTTTGATTTTCTTGTTTACGAAGCAAACTGATTAATTAGGGACTTGTTATTAGAAATTCGTTTCCGTTCTTTCTATTATAATTATGTTTAGTGGGCTGTTATCTCAATTATTGGTCAATACTTGCGGATTGCCTTGCCAAATAATTTTATGTTTGTTTTTGTACATCGCGTTGTGTCTAAATTATTTTGTTTTTTTACAGGTGATGTGGTCGCTCAGCGATAAATCTTAATTAAATTATAATAAATATGCTGTTGATGTCTTTTGTTACTCATAATTCGGTATTTTTACTAATTCCGCAATACGCAGAAGTTAGGTTCCAATTGTAAGCAAGTTGCTGCGTGCGTGTTTTAGTATTACTACTACTACATATAAGTATTACTACTGTTTCACCATTTTGTTACACACTGTATATAGGTATGTATATTTCCTAAATATTATTTGTTATATTTATATATTTTAAGGAATTAACATTTATACATAATCATATTTAAAAAAATGTTTGCATTTTATCACAATCATAATTTGAAGTAGGTTATAGGCTTTATGTTCAACATGCAGTTGGCGCGTGAAAAAAAAATAGACTTTTTTTTTTCACATTTTGTATCGTATTAGTAGCTGTGTGGTAAAATCAATATTATATTTGTTTTTTCCTCGCAATGGTATAGAAGAAACGTCGTATGAAACTCGCGAGTTCTGCTCGTTTGTATCATAATATACTAATAACTCTAACTACAGGTAACCATTTCAATTACAATCAGGTGAGTCTCCTGCCTCCTCGGTTGCGCGGCCTGTTTCGTCACGTCCCGTTTAAATTAAAAAAAAACTATATGTAGGTCTATATCTATCTTCCCTGTACACCCATTCTTCTGTGTCATACACCGCTTAAGAAAATTAAAAATAATGTTGCTGAGTTAGACACTCCCACGATCTGGTTCCGTACTATACTTAAATTATTTGTTTTCATAATTTATTTCTAATCACCTTTCTTACTAAGAAAGGTGCTTAAACAAGTCTCGTTCGCCTAATTGGCATAATTTATTTACCTCTACGATTCGTTCAGTTTATATTAATTTTGGTCATGAGTAGACCAAAATATATTTTAATTCGATTACAGGCTCTTCTTAAGTGTTTTGCAAACTAGTTCTAGATACCTACATACATATTTCGATTACATAATAAACAGTAAACTTTTAATTCCTCCGACCTGGCTCTCAAAATTATAATAAATCACGTATTAGAAATATTTACATTGTTTACGGAATACTTACTGTTAAGGTTTGAGTTTCCGATAATTCGAAAGTATTATACTATACTTGAATCATTCTATGTACAAATAATAACTAACTAACTTACTAACTAATAATAGCCTCTTTTTCGCTTCTGACTTAGATAAAAATATTAATAATTTCTTCATATTTTTATATCTGATAGCGTTGATCCCAACATAAAGACAAGTGATTATATTGCATAATTAAAATCGTAACTAAAAAAAATAAGACAAAAGACAAAATAAAAAACACACGATATTCCCATTAATTTGATAATGCGCGTATCTGCTTGAAAACTTCAACTTCTCTTTTAAAACCTCAATGTAAACAACCCGCACCCAAATACGTTACGGTTATATTGGAAAAGAGAAAATCTTTTGATACAAAGAACGTCTCAAATTTGATACGCTACAAATTTCAACGGTTGACCAATTATGTAATTATCGGCGAAATAATTAATTACTTTTGAACATATAAATATCAAAGCGCGATTTTCCACAAGACCTCGTTCTGCTCAATCAAGTAGTTATTTTCCGGATTCGTCTGTCCAGTTGATATAAGAGGTTAATTAAAAGTTTTCTTTATAAGATTAGGTGATGGTACAAGTACGAGGCCCAACTGGTGTTAAGTGGAAACCTCTACCTAGAACAGATGCATTTTGTCACATGTTTAGAACTGCACTGCGCCCGTGACCGTGAGAAATTAACGTTCGGTTTCAATAACCTATCTATCGTCGGTTTTCCTTACAAGAGATTTGACACTATATAATTGTATGGACGTTATGTCAAATTTCTATCCGTATTGAGGAATACTCTTGTTAGATTGATTATTGGAATATGCCGAAAGTTGTTAAGTCGCATATGCATTTAAGTTCACCGGCACCCGTTCGATTCAAACCAGAACACAGTATTGCAAACATACTGTTACTATACTACTTCGCGATAGAAATATGTAGGTAGTACTTCCCCGGACGAACATTTTCACAAAGAGTTCTACTAAACCGGATAAAATATATTGTTTTATGTATTATTTAATCTAAATAGAGATTCACATGGTAGTAAAAGCCAATGCGCTATCTACGTACAACATCCGCTGTCTACATGGTCATACACAGATACAAAAGCCACTGATAATTTTTGTTTTGTTTTTACCAAATTACACTAATGGCGACCAAAACCACTCTGTCCTTATCGCTACCCACGTAAATTGTTTACGGCCTAAATCAACATCGTTACGTTCAGAGTTTACTCTGTCATTTTCGCTGTTCAGATTGAATTATAGATCGTGGAAGACCCCGATCTATAATTCAATTATTCTAAGAATAATAATCTGTTGCGCAAGAAAATATGTGGAAGTTAGGGGCGAATGGAAATGTCCGTAAGGCGATGGAAAGATATGATCGAATTAATTTGTATAATTAGCACAACATAAGGTAAACATTTTCTGGCTACTGTATTCCTACTGTACTGAGAAAACTGGAAAGAATGAAAGAAAAAAAATCGCATAGAGGACTAGCTGGTTAGTGCAGTTGGTAGTGACCCTACCTTTTTAGCCGCAGGTTCGGAGTCGATTCTCGGACAGATGTCCTCGGACAACATTTGTGTACATGAACCATGAATATTTGAAATATGCATATTAGTCAAGTCTGCCTAGTTAGGGACCTGAAGACCTTGTGTGGATGTTGTCCCATATTTGTTATTATTTCAGTAAGCGTGTTTTATCTTGAATCATTTCAGACATTTCGGTTATTGTTATGAAAGCACGGGTCTAGGACAAGTGAGTTTTACGTAATGGGTTTGGTTATTTAAATCATTCTGTAACATTTACGTACAATACGACATGTACACACATGTTACAACACACAGTATTGTGCACTACCGCATTCAACTTATGATACTCTCCATCCAAAGTTGTCTGAAAAATTGCCATAACTTATAAGATCACCCTTTGTACTACCATCATTTAAGATTTATATTGAGTTTACTTTGTGTTTGTTGGGTTTTAGTGTAATAAAGAGTTATTATATTGTATTGTATTGTATTGTATTGTATTGTATTGTATTGTATTGTATTGTATTGTATTGTATTGTATTGTATTGTATTGTATTGTATTGTATTGTATTGTATTGTATTGTATTGTATTGTATTGTATTGTATTGTATTGTATTGTATTGTATTGTATTAAGAATATTTCGACTTGGCTTTCTGCAACATCGTATATGTATTGTCAGATATTGTAGCAGGTGTTTAGGGATTACACTTGTACTGGACAGTATCAACAACACAATATGAACGTTATTCATATTCCATATTCTTGTTATTTCCTCATTCAACTCTGTATATTAATTGATTTATACGGTAACGGTTCTATGGAGATTATGGTATTAAGAAGGCACTGCAATACTAAAAGGACGTTTAATTTTATTCGGTTTATCGATCAAAGTAATGGGTCGTGGTGGGCGTGAGGCAAAATATGTGACATTCCGTTGGACATCAAAGCTTACTCTTGCAGCTGAGTCCTGCGTTCAATATGATGTGATTGTAAACGGCCGATGAATATGATGAAAAGTATTATATGTGTTAATCCAGCGCCTCGTCTACCTCCGTACTGAATTTCATCAAAACTGAGCCAGCAGTTTCAGCGTAAATAAGTAACATATATAAAAACACACTCACTACATAACTTTCGCCTATATAATATTAGTGTTATGTGATGTGAAAGTTTATATATTTCGAGAAAAAATCCGATTGTATTCCCCAGGGGTCCTTGAGGCAAGTGAACGGAAGGAGCTATTTTGTTATTGTTACTTGTTTTTAAAAGAAAGATCTCTAATGGTATGTTTATTAAAAATGTTTACGTTTCTTTTACCTATTTTGATGATATTGTGACTCTAATGCTCTTTGATTTTCTTGTTTACGAAGCAAACTGATTAATTAGGGGCTTGTTATTAGAAATTCGTTTCCGTTCTTTCTATTATAATTATGTTTAGTGGGCTGTTATCTCAATTATTGGTCAATACTTGCGGATTGCCTTGCCAAATAATTTAATGTTTGTTTTTGTACATCGCGTTGTGTCTAAATTATTTTGTTTTTTTACAGGTGATGTGGTCGCTCAGCGATAAATCTTAATTAAATTATAATAAATATGCTGTTGATGTCTTTTGTTACTCATAATTCGGTATTTTTACTAATTCCGCAATACGCAGAAGTTAGGTTCCAATTGTAAGCAAGTTGCTGCGTGCGTGTTTTAGTATTACTACTACTACTACATATAAGCATTACTACTGTTTCACCATTTTGTTACACACTGTGGTTAAACTATAGTCGCCCGGTACCCGCGGGGAGGGGGGAGGGGGGCGGAGGGTGGAGGGGGAGGGGGTGAAGCCCCCCCCGGCAGCCCCCCCCCCGCCGGAGGCCTTTAGTTTTTGAGTAATAATTTTTTTAGTACTTAACCTCACTTTCGGCTATATCAGTATTTTTTACCTATTTTTTGTTTCACACCTAATCTATTAAGGCGGTTCGCTTCTGGCACTTCGCCGGCCGCTGCCGCGGCACGCTCGCTTCGCTCGCTCGGCTCGTGCGTTGTTTGTCATGTTCTAACCTAACCTAACCTATTTTTTGTTTCACACCTAACTTATTAAGGCGGTTCGCTTCTGGCACTTCGCCGGCCGCTGCCGCGGCACGCTCGCTTCGCTCGCTCGGCTCGTGCGTTGTTTGTCATGTTCTAACCTAACCTAACCTATTTTTTGTTTCACACCTAACTTATTAAGGCGGTTCGCTTCTGGCACTTCGCAGGCCGCTGCCGCGGCACGCTCGCTTCGCTCGCTCGGCTCGTGCGTTGTTTGTCATGTTCTAACCTAACCTAACCTATTTTTTGTTTCACACCTAATCTATCAAGGCGGTTCACTTAACATTGTATTATATAACAACAATAACATATCCAGTCCGTCTCAGAGTTATGTTGATAGATGAGAAAAACTTAATGTTAAAGGGCTAGGAGAGACACAATTAAACAAACATTTTAATACATTACTTGTTTATTTCATAAACATGTTTAATTGCTTTCATTAAATGTACAAAAGAGTCTCTTTTATATTTATACACGTCTCTTCGCCACAAATATTCAACAATTATATCACTAAAGTTTTCTGGGTTGTTATAATTTTGTTTTTTGAAAAACCTCTTCACTGCTCGCCACTGGGATTCTATTCTTTGGGTGTGGATTCCATCTTTACCCACAAATGGGTTCTCTGGGTCTGAATGATTCACTTTTTTGTGTATGTATCCATATTCAGACAGACAATCGTATGCCCGCCAACAATCGGTGTGGATTGTTGTTCCAGGTAAAACATGCTTTTGAATTAAAGGTATGAGAGTATCAGCATCTCTTTTATTGTCCGGGCATACTTCCAATCTTAAGTCTTCAGACCCATCTTCTATTAATCCCAGCACCCAGTGGCCTTCAATGTGACGTCCTTTGTTATATTTCCTTTTTCCAAATTTACTTTCGTCTATTTGCACTATTTTCCCACAGCCTCCAATTTTACCGCTGTAAAGATTTTGTTTTTCCAAATAAAATATCACAACTACTTCTCTGCAGTAATTAAACCAATCGGCTATAGTATTTGGGCTTAAACATTGCTTCCTTTCTTTTTTATAAGGGTCTTCGTGAATTGTTTGGTCGTAGGTCCATCCTTGTGAGTATGCATATATAAGATAGTAAACATGCATTATGTCGATAGCAATATTTTCGAAAAATGTGCCAATTCTGCGAGAGATCTTGGCACCGCTGCCCGATTTAGATTTGCATGATCTTTTTGAGCACACAAATGTACCAAAACTTGTGCATCCGCATGAGTATGACACTTTCATGGATGTCCTGTGGGTTCGACACCGTTTCTCAGTTGGTATGAGACCTTGGTCTTCACTATATTTGATGCATTGGTCTTTAGTGCCCAATTTTCGCACAACGTCAGTTAAATTCCAATGATCAATCACTTCAGTGACGCAAAGTTTTCGTTTGGTTATAAGCTCGTTGTCGTCGTCGTCATTACTCGAAGAAGGTCCGGCGACAGGTTCAACGGGCAGATCAGGAGCCGAAGAAGGTCCGGCTACAGGCTCGACGGGCAGATCAGGAGCCGAAGAAGGTCCGGCAACAGGTTCGACGGGCAGATCAGGAGCCGAAACCGCGTCCGCTTCGGGTATTGTACTGTAATACTCCATTACAGCCAAGTGCAGTCCAGTTTTCAAGCCAAGTTCAAGTCGTAGAGCAATCCAAACAAATCCGGTAAGCAAGCCAAGTTTCAAGTCGTCGCGCAATCGAAGGAAGTCCAGGGAAAAAGCCAAAGTCGTAATAAAAATCGAAAAACAAGAGAGCACACATTCACGAAACTACGAGAGAAACGGAATGAATGGATGACAGTCCATCTGTCAGTAAGACAAAATGGCGCCTTTTTTTTTTCTTACGTTTAACGATAACGATACGTTTCGTTTAACTCAGTTTGACAACTTAATTTGACAACTTAATATTGTACCATTTTCTCAACATTGCGTTCCATTTCACTTTTTTTTATCAAATTTTAATTTAATCATAATTAATTTAAACTACGTTTCCGGCAAAAAAAAATTGCTGGAAGGGCTTCAGGTGGACCCCAATGATACCCCTAAACTCGCACCTTCATCAAAATCAGGTACCGGACGGCTATAGCCAACCCCACACTGTATATAGGTATGTATATTTCCTAAATATTATTTGTTATATTTATATATTTTAAGGAATTAACATTTATACATAATCATATGTAAAAAAATGTTTGCATTTTATCACAATCATAATTTGACGTAGGTTATAGGCTTTATGTTCAACATGCAGTTGGCGCGTGAAAAAAAAAATTGACTTTTTTTTTTCACATTTTGTATCGTATTAGTAGCTGTGTGGTAAAATCAATATTATATTTGTTTTTTCCTCGCAATGGTATAGAAGAAACGTCGTATGAAACTCGCGAGTTCTGCTCGTTTGTATCATAATATACTAATAACTCTAACTACAGGTAACCATTTCAATTACAATCAGGTGAGTCTCCTGCCTCCTCGGTTGCGCGGCCTGTTTCGTCACGTCCCGTTTAAATTAAAAAAAAAACTATATGTAGGTCTATATCTATCTTCCCTGTACACCCATTCTTCTGTGTCATACACCGCTTAAGAAAATTAAAAATAATGTTGCTGAGTTAGACACTCCCACGATCTGGTTCCGTACTATACTTAAATTATTTGTTTTCATAATTTATTTCTAATCACCTTTCTTACTAAGAAAGGTGCTTAAACAAGTCTCGTTCGCGTAATTGGCATAATTTATTTACCTCTACGATTCGTTCAGTTTATATTAATTTTGGTCATGAGTAGACCAAAATATATTTTAACTCGATTACAGGCTCTTCTTAAGTGTTTTGCAAACTAGTTCTAGATACCTACATACATATTTCGATTACATAATAAACAGTAAACTTTTAATTCCTCCGACCTGGCTCTCAAAATTATAATAAATCACGTATTAGAAATATTTACATTGTTTACGGAATAGTTACTGTTAAGGTTTGAGTTTCCGATAATTCGAAAGTATTATACTATACTTGAATCATTCTATGTACAAATAATAACTAACTAACTTACTAACTAATAATAGCCTCTTTTTCGCTTCTGACTTAGATAAAAATATTAATAATTTCTTCATATTTTTATATCTGATAGCGTTGATCCCAACATAAAGACAAGTGATTATATTGCATAATTAAAATCGTAACTAAAAAAAATAAGACAAAAGACAAAATAAAAAACACACGATATTCCCATTAATTTGATAATGCGCGTATCTGCTTGAAAACTTCAACTTCTCTTTTAAAACCTCAATGTAAACAACCCGCACCCATATACGTTACGGTTATATTGGAAAAGAGAAAATATTTTGATACAAAGAACGTCTCAAATTTGATACGCTACAAATTTCAACGGTTGACCAATTGTGTAATTATCGGCGAAATAATTAATTACTTTTGAACATATAAATATCAAAGCGCGATTTTCCACAAGACCTCGTTCTGCTCAATCAAGTAGTTATTTTCTGGATTCGTCTGTCCAGTTGATATAAGAGGTTAATTAAAAGTTTTCTTTATAAGATTAGGTGATGGTACAAGTACGAGGCCCAACTGGTGTTAAGTGGAAACCTCTACCTAGAACAGATGCATTTTGTCACATGTTTAGAACTGCACTGCGCCCGTGACCGTGAGAAATTAACGTTCGGTTTCAATAACCTATCTATCGTCGGTTTTCCTTACAAGAGATTTGACACTATATAATTGTATGGACGTTATGTCAAATTTCTATCCGTATTGAGGAATACTCTTGTTAGATTGATTATTGGAATATGCCGAAAGTTGTTAAGTCGCATATGCATTTAAGTTCACCGGCACCCGTTCGATTCAAACCAGAACACAGTATTGCAAACATACTGTTACTATACTACTTCGCGATAGAAATATGTAGGTAGTACTTCCCCGGACGAACATTTTCACAAAGAGTTCTACTGCACCGGATAAAATATATTGTTTTATGTATTATTTAGTCTAAATAGAGATTCACATGGTAGTAAAAGCCAATGCGCTATCTACGTACAACATCCGCTGTGTACATGGTCATACACAGATACAAAAGCCACTGATAATTTTTGTTTTGTTTTTACCAAATTACACTAATGGCGACCAAAACCACTCTGTCCTTATCGCTACCCACGTAAATTGTTTACGGCCTAAATCAACATCGTTACGTTCAGAGTTTACTCTGTCATTTTCGCTGTTCAGATTGAATTATAGATCGTGGAAGACCCCGATCTATAATTCAATTATTCTAAGAATAATAATCTGTTGCGCAAGAAAATATGTGGAAGTTAGGGGCGAATGGAAATGTCCGTAAGGCGATGAAAAGATATGATCGAATTAATTTGTATAATTAGCACAACATAAGGTAAACATTTTCCGGCTACTGTATTCCTACTGTACTGAGAAAACTGGAAAGAATGAAAGAAAAAAAATCGCATAGAGGACTAGCTGGTTAGTGCAGTTGGTAGTGACCCTACCTTTTTAGCCGCAGGTTCGGAGTCGATTCTCGGACAGATGTCCTCGGACAACATTTGTGTACATGAACCATGAATATTTGAAATATGCATATTAGTCAAGTCTGCCTAGTTAGGGACCTGAAGACCTTGTGTGGTTGTTGTCCCATATTTGTTATTATTTCAGTAAGCGTGTTTTATCTTGAATCATTTCAGACATTTCGGTTATTGTTATGAAAGCACGGGTCTAGGCCAAGTGAGTTTTACGTAATGGGTTTGGTTATTTAAATCATTCTGTAACATTTACGTACAATACGACATGTACACACATGTTACAACACACAGTATTGTGCACTACCGCATTCAACTTATGATACTCTCCATCCAAAGTTGTCTGAAAAATTGCCATAACTTATAAGATCACCCTTTGTACTACCATCATTTAAGATTTATATTGAGTTTACTTTGTGTTTGTTGGGTTTTAGTGTAATAAAGAGTTATTATATTGTATTGTATTGTATTGTATTGTATTGTATTGTATTGTATTGTATTGTATTGTATTGTATTGTATTGTATTGTATTGTATTGTATTGTATTGTATTGTATTGTATTGTATTGTATTGTATTGTATTGTATTGTATTGTATTGTATTGTATTGTATTGTATTGTATTGTATTGTATTGTATTGTATTGTATTGTATTAAGAATATTTCGACTTGGCTTTCTGCAACATCGTATATGTATTTTCAGATATTGTAGCAGGTGTTTAGGGATTACACTTGTACTGGACAGTATCAACAACACAATATGAACGTTATTCATATTCCATATTCTTGTTATTTCCTCATTCAACTCTGTATATTAATTGATTTATACGGTAACGGTTCTATGGAGATTATGGTATTAAGAAGGCACTGCAATACTAAAAGGACGTTTAATTTTATTCGGTTTATCGATCAAAGTAATGGGTCGTGGTGGGCGTGAGGCAAAATATGTGACATTCCGTTGGACATCAAAGCTTACTCTTGCAGCTGAGTCCTGCGTTCAATATGATGTGATTGTAAACGGCCGATGAATATGATGAAAAGTATTATATGTGTTAATCCAGCGCCTCGTCTACCTCCGTACTGAATTTCATCAAAACTGAGCCAGCAGTTTCAGCGTAAATAAGTAACATATATAAAAACACACTCACTACATAACTTTCGCCTATATAATATTAGTGTTATGTGATGTGAAAGTTTATATATTTCGAGAAAAAATCCGATTGTATTCCCCAGGGGTCCTTGAGGCAAGTGAACGGAAGGAGCTATTTTGTTATTGTTACTTGTTTTTAAAAGAAAGATCTCTAATGGTATGTTTATTAAAAATGTTTACGTTTCTTTTACCTATTTTGATGATATTGTGACTCTAATGCTCTTTGATTTTCTTGTTTACGAAGCAAACTGATTAATTAGGGACTTGTTATTAGAAATTCGTTTCCGTTCTTTCTATTATAATTATGTTTAGTGGGCTGTTATCTCAATTATTGGTCAATACTTGCGGATTGCCTTGCCAAATAATTTTATGTTTGTTTTTGTACATCGCGTTGTGTCTAAATTATTTTGTTTTTTTACAGGTGATGTGGTCGCTCAGCGATAAATCTTAATTAAATTATAATAAATATGCTGTTCATGTCTTTTGTTACTCATAATTCGGTATTTTTACTAATTCCGCAATACGCAGAAGTTAGGTTCCAATTGTAAGCAAGTTGCTGCGTGCGTGTTTTAGTATTACTACTACTACATATAAGTATTACTACTGTTTCACCATTTTGTTACACACTGTATATAGGTATGTATATTTCCTAAATATTATTTGTTATATTTATATATTTTAAGGAATTAACATTTATACATAATCATATTTAAAAAAAATGTTTGCATTTTATCACAATCATAATTTGAAGTAGGTTATAGGCTTTATGTTCAACATGCAGTTGGCGCGTGAAAAAAAAATAGACTTTTTTTTTTCACATTTTGTATCGTATTAGTAGCTGTGTGGTAAAATCAATATTATATTTGTTTTTTCCTCGCAATGGTATAGAAGAAACGTCGTATGAAACTCGCGAGTTCTGCTCGTTTGTATCATAATATACTAATAACTCTAACTACAGGTAACCATTTCAATTACAATCAGGTGAGTCTCCTGCCTCCTCGGTTGCGCGGCCTGTTTCGTCACGTCCCGTTTAAATTAAAAAAAAACTATATGTAGGTCTATATCTATCTTCCCTGTACACCCATTCTTCTGTGTCATACACCGCTTAAGAAAATTAAAAATAATGTTGCTGAGTTAGACACTCCCACGATCTGGTTCCGTACTATACTTAAATTATTTGTTTTCATAATTTATTTCTAATCACCTTTCTTACTAAGAAAGGTGCTTAAACAAGTCTCGTTCGCCTAATTGGCATAATTTATTTACCTCTACGATTCGTTCAGTTTATATTAATTTTGGTCATGAGTAGACCAAAATATATTTTAATTCGATTACAGGCTCTTCTTAAGTGTTTTGCAAACTAGTTCTAGATACCTACATACATATTTCGATTACATAATAAACAGTAAACTTTTAATTCCTCCGACCTGGCTCTCAAAATTATAATAAATCACGTATTAGAAATATTTACATTGTTTACGGAATAGTTACTGTTAAGGTTTGAGTTTCCGATAATTCGAAAGTATTATACTATACTTGAATCATTCTATGTACAAATAATAACTAACTAACTTACTAACTAATAATAGCCTCTTTTTCGCTTCTGACTTAGATAAAAATATTAATAATTTCTTCATATTTTTATATCTGATAGCGTTGATCCCAACATAAAGACAAGTGATTATATTGCATAATTAAAATCGTAACTAAAAAAAATAAGACAAAAGACAAAATAAAAAACACACGATATTCCCATTAATTTGATAATGCGCGTATCTGCTTGAAAACTTCAACTTCTCTTTTAAAACCTCAATGTAAACAACCCGCACCCAAATACGTTACGGTTATATTGGAAAAGAGAAAATCTTTTGATACAAAGAACGTCTCAAATTTGATACGCTACAAATTTCAACGGTTGACCAATTATGTAATTATCGGCGAAATAATTAATTACTTTTGAACATATAAATATCAAAGCGCGATTTTCCACAAGACCTCGTTCTGCTCAATCAAGTAGTTATTTTCCGGATTCGTCTGTCCAGTTGATATAAGAGGTTAATTAAAAGTTTTCTTTATAAGATTAGGTGATGGTACAAGTACGAGGCCCAACTGGTGTTAAGTGGAAACCTCTACCTAGAACAGATGCATTTTGTCACATGTTTAGAACTGCACTGCGCCCGTGACCGTGAGAAATTAACGTTCGGTTTCAATAACCTATCTATCGTCGGTTTTCCTTACAAGAGATTTGACACTATATAATTGTATGGACGTTATGTCAAATTTCTATCCGTATTGAGGAATACTCTTGTTAGATTGATTATTGGAATATGCCGAAAGTTGTTAAGTCGCATATGCATTTAAGTTCACCGGCACCCGTTCGATTCAAACCAGAACACAGTATTGCAAACATACTGTTACTATACTACTTCGCGATAGAAATATGTAGGTAGTACTTCCCCGGACGAACATTTTCACAAAGAGTTCTACTGCACCGGATAAAATATATTGTTTTATGTATTATTTAGTCTAAATAGAGATTCACATGGTAGTAAAAGCCAATGCGCTATCTACGTACAACATCCGCTGTGTACATGGTCATACACAGATACAAAAGCCACTGATAATTTTTGTTTTGTTTTTACCAAATTACACTAATGGCGACCAAAACCACTCTGTCCTTATCGCTACCCACGTAAATTGTTTACGGCCTAAATCAACATCGTTACGTTCAGAGTTTACTCTGTCATTTTCGCTGTTCAGATTGAATTATAGATCGTGGAAGACCCCGATCTATAATTCAATTATTCTAAGAATAATAATCTGTTGCGCAAGAAAATATGTGGAAGTTAGGGGCGAATGGAAATGTCCGTAAGGCGATGAAAAGATATGATCGAATTAATTTGTATAATTAGCACAACATAAGGTAAACATTTTCTGGCTACTGTATTCCTACTGTACTGAGAAAACTGGAAAGAATGAAAGAAAAAAAATCGCATAGAGGACTAGCTGGTTAGTGCAGTTGGTAGTGACCCTACCTTTTTAGCCGCAGGTTCGGAGTCGATTCTCGGACAGATGTCCTCGGACAACATTTGTGTACATGAACCATGAATATTTGAAATATGCATATTAGTCAAGTCTGCCTAGTTAGGGACCTGAAGACCTTGTGTGGTTGTTGTCCCATATTTGTTATTATTTCAGTAAGCGTGTTTTATCTTGAATCATTTCAGACATTTCGGTTATTGTTATGAAAGCACGGGTCTAGGACAAGTGAGTTTTACGTAATGGGTTTGGTTATTTAAATCATTCTGTAACATTTACGTACAATACGACATGTACACACATGTTACAACACACAGTATTGTGCACTACCGCATTCAACTTATGATACTCTCCATCCAAAGTTGTCTGAAAAATTGCCATAACTTATAAGATCACCCTTTGTACTACCATCATTTAAGATTTATATTGAGTTTACTTTGTGTTTGTTGGGTTTTAGTGTAATAAAGAGTTATTATATTGTATTGTATTGTATTGTATTGTATTGTATTGTATTGTATTGTATTGTATTGTATTAAATTGTATTGTATTGTATTGTATTGTATTGTATTGTATTGTATTGTATTGTATTGTATTGTATTGTATTGTATTGTATTGTATTGTATTGTATTGTATTGTATTGTATTGTATTGTATTGTATTGTATTGTATTGTATTGTATTGTATTGTATTGTATTGTATTGTATTGTATTGTATTGTATTGTATTGTATTGTATTGTATTGTATTGTATTGTATTGTATTAAGAATATTTCGACTTGGCTTTCTGCAACATCGTATATGTATTTTCAGATATTGTAGCAGGTGTTTAGGGATTACACTTGTACTGGACAGTATCAACAACACAATATGAACGTTATTCATATTCCATATTCTTGTTATTTCCTCATTCAACTCTGTATATTAATTGATTTATACGGTAACGGTTCTATGGAGATTATGGTATTAAGAAGGCACTGCAATACTAAAAGGACGTTTAATTTTATTCGGTTTATCGATCAAAGTAATGGGTCGTGGTGGGCGTGAGGCAAAATATGTGACATTCCGTTGGACATCAAAGCTTACTCTTGCAGCTGAGTCCTGCGTTCAATATGATGTGATTGTAAACGGCCGATGAATATGATGAAAAGTATTATATGTGTTAATCCAGCGCCTCGTCTACCTCCGTACTGAATTTCATCAAAACTGAGCCAGCAGTTTCAGCGTAAATAAGTAACATATATAAAAACACACTCACTATATAACTTTCGCCTATATAATATTAGTGTTATGTGATGTGAAAGTTTATATATTTCGAGAAAAAATCCGATTGTATTCCCCAGGGGTCCTTGAGGCAAGTGAACGGAAGGAGCTATTTTGTTATTGTTACTTGTTTTTAAAAGAAAGATCTCTAATGGTATGTTTATTAAAAATGTTTACGTTTCTTTTACCTATTTTGATGATATTGTGACTCTAATGCTCTTTGATTTTCTTGTTTACGAAGCAAACTGATTAATTAGGGACTTGTTATTAGAAATTCGTTTCCGTTCTTTCTATTATAATTATGTTTAGTGGGCTGTTATCTCAATTATTGGTCAATACTTGCGGATTGCCTTGCCAAATAATTTTATGTTTGTTTTTGTACATCGCGTTGTGTCTAAATTATTTTGTTTTTTTACAGGTGATGTGGTCGCTCAGCGATAAATCTTAATTAAATTATAATAAATATGCTGTTGATGTCTTTTGTTACTCATAATTCGGTATTTTTACTAATTCCGCAATACGCAGAAGTTAGGTTCCAATTGTAAGCAAGTTGCTGCGTGCGTGTTTTAGTATTACTACTACTACATATAAGTATTACTACTGTTTCACCATTTTGTTACACACTGTATATAGGTATGTATATTTCCTAAATATTATTTGTTATATTTATATATTTTAAGGAATTAACATTTATACATAATCATATTTAAAAAAATGTTTGCATTTTATCACAATCATAATTTGAAGTAGGTTATAGGCTTTATGTTCAACATGCAGTTGGCGCGTGAAAAAAAAATAGACTTTTTTTTTTCACATTTTGTATCGTATTAGTAGCTGTGTGGTAAAATCAATATTATATTTGTTTTTTCCTCGCAATGGTATAGAAGAAACGTCGTATGAAACTCGCGAGTTCTGCTCGTTTGTATCATAATATACTAATAACTCTAACTACAGGTAACCATTTCAATTACAATCAGGTGAGTCTCCTGCCTCCTCGGTTGCGCGGCCTGTTTCGTCACGTCCCGTTTAAATTAAAAAAAAACTATATGTAGGTCTATATCTATCTTCCCTGTACACCCATTCTTCTGTGTCATACACCGCTTAAGAAAATTAAAAATAATGTTGCTGAGTTAGACACTCCCACGATCTGGTTCCGTACTATACTTAAATTATTTGTTTTCATAATTTATTTCTAATCACCTTTCTTACTAAGAAAGGTGCTTAAACAAGTCTCGTTCGCCTAATTGGCATAATTTATTTACCTCTACGATTCGTTCAGTTTATATTAATTTTGGTCATGAGTAGACCAAAATATATTTTAATTCGATTACAGGCTCTTCTTAAGTGTTTTGCAAACTAGTTCTAGATACCTACATACATATTTCGATTACATAATAAACAGTAAACTTTTAATTCCTCCGACCTGGCTCTCAAAATTATAATAAATCACGTATTAGAAATATTTACATTGTTTACGGAATAGTTACTGTTAAGGTTTGAGTTTCCGATAATTCGAAAGTATTATACTATACTTGAATCATTCTATGTACAAATAATAACTAACTAACTTACTAACTAATAATAGCCTCTTTTTCGCTTCTGACTTAGATAAAAATATTAATAATTTCTTCATATTTTTATATCTGATAGCGTTGATCCCAACATAAAGACAAGTGATTATATTGCATAATTAAAATCGTAACTAAAAAAAATAAGACAAAAGACAAAATAAAAAACACACGATATTCCCATTAATTTGATAATGCGCGTATCTGCTTGAAAACTTCAACTTCTCTTTTAAAACCTCAATGTAAACAACCCGCACCCAAATACGTTACGGTTATATTGGAAAAGAGAAAATCTTTTGATACAAAGAACGTCTCAAATTTGATACGCTACAAATTTCAACGGTTGACCAATTATGTAATTATCGGCGAAATAATTAATTACTTTTGAACATATAAATATCAAAGCGCGATTTTCCACAAGACCTCGTTCTGCTCAATCAAGTAGTTATTTTCCGGATTCGTCTGTCCAGTTGATATAAGAGGTTAATTAAAAGTTTTCTTTATAAGATTAGGTGATGGTACAAGTACGAGGCCCAACTGGTGTTAAGTGGAAACCTCTACCTAGAACAGATGCATTTTGTCACATGTTTAGAACTGCACTGCGCCCGTGACCGTGAGAAATTAACGTTCGGTTTCAATAACCTATCTATCGTCGGTTTTCCTTACAAGAGATTTGACACTATATAATTGTATGGACGTTATGTCAAATTTCTATCCGTATTGAGGAATACTCTTGTTAGATTGATTATTGGAATATGCCGAAAGTTGTTAAGTCGCATATGCATTTAAGTTCACCGGCACCCGTTCGATTCAAACCAGAACACAGTATTGCAAACATACTGTTACTATACTACTTCGCGATAGAAATATGTAGGTAGTACTTCCCCGGACGAACATTTTCACAAAGAGTTCTACTGCACCGGATAAAATATATTGTTTTATGTATTATTTAGTCTAAATAGAGATTCACATGGTAGTAAAAGCCAATGCGCTATCTACGTACAACATCCGCTGTGTACATGGTCATACACAGATACAAAAGCCACTGATAATTTTTGTTTTGTTTTTACCAAATTACACTAATGGCGACCAAAACCACTCTGTCCTTATCGCTACCCACGTAAATTGTTTACGGCCTAAATCAACATCGTTACGTTCAGAGTTTACTCTGTCATTTTCGCTGTTCAGATTGAATTATAGATCGTGGAAGACCCCGATCTATAATTCAATTATTCTAAGAATAATAATCTGTTGCGCAAGAAAATATGTGGAAGTTAGGGGCGAATGGAAATGTCCGTAAGGCGATGAAAAGATATGATCGAATTAATTTGTATAATTAGCACAACATAAGGTAAACATTTTCTGGCTACTGTATTCCTACTGTACTGAGAAAACTGGAAAGAATGAAAGAAAAAAAATCGCATAGAGGACTAGCTGGTTAGTGCAGTTGGTAGTGACCCTACCTTTTTAGCCGCAGGTTCGGAGTCGATTCTCGGACAGATGTCCTCGGACAACATTTGTGTACATGAACCATGAATATTTGAAATATGCATATTAGTCAAGTCTGCCTAGTTAGGGACCTGAAGACCTTGTGTGGTTGTTGTCCCATATTTGTTATTATTTCAGTAAGCGTGTTTTATCTTGAATCATTTCAGACATTTCGGTTATTGTTATGAAAGCACGGGTCTAGGACAAGTGAGTTTTACGTAATGGGTTTGGTTATTTAAATCATTCTGTAACATTTACGTACAATACGACATGTACACACATGTTACAACACACAGTATTGTGCACTACCGCATTCAACTTATGATACTCTCCATCCAAAGTTGTCTGAAAAATTGCCATAACTTATAAGATCACCCTTTGTACTACCATCATTTAAGATTTATATTGAGTTTACTTTGTGTTTGTTGGGTTTTAGTGTAATAAAGAGTTATTATATTGTATTGTATTGTATTGTATTGTATTGTATTGTATTGTATTGTATTGTATTGTATTGTATTGTATTGTATTGTATTGTATTGTATTGTATTGTATTGTATTGTATTGTATTGTATTGTATTGTATTGTATTGTATTGTATTGTATTGTATTGTATTGTATTGTATTGTATTGTATTGTATTGTATTGTATTGTATTGTATTGTATTGTATTGTATTGTATTGTATTGTATTGTATTGTATTGTATTGTATTGTATTGTATTGTATTGTATTGTATTGTATTGTATTGTATTGTATTGTATTGTATTGTATTAAGAATATTTCGACTTGGCTTTCTGCAACATCGTATATGTATTTTCAGATATTGTAGCAGGTGTTTAGGGATTACACTTGTACTGGACAGTATCAACAACACAATATGAACGTTATTCATATTCCATATTCTTGTTATTTCCTCATTCAACTCTGTATATTAATTGATTTATACGGTAACGGTTCTATGGAGATTATGGTATTAAGAAGGCACTGCAATACTAAAAGGACGTTTAATTTTATTCGGTTTATCGATCAAAGTAATGGGTCGTGGTGGGCGTGAGGCAAAATATGTGACATTCCGTTGGACATCAAAGCTTACTCTTGCAGCTGAGTCCTGCGTTCAATATGATGTGATTGTAAACGGCCGATGAATATGATGAAAAGTATTATATGTGTTAATCCAGCGCCTCGTCTACCTCCGTACTGAATTTCATCAAAACTGAGCCAGCAGTTTCAGCGTAAATAAGTAACATATATAAAAACACACTCACTACATAACTTTCGCCTATATAATATTAGTGTTATGTGATGTGAAAGTTTATATATTTCGAGAAAAAATCCGATTGTATTCCCCAGGGGTCCTTGAGGCAAGTGAACGGAAGGAGCTATTTTGTTATTGTTACTTGTTTTTAAAAAAAAGATCTCTAATGGTATGTTTATTAAAAATGTTTACGTTTCTTTTACCTATTTTGATGATATTGTGACTCTAATGCTCTTTGATTTTCTTGTTTACGAAGCAAACTGATTAATTAGGGACTTGTTATTAGAAACTCGTTTCCGTTCTTTCTATTATAATTATGTTTAGTGGGCTGTTATCTCAATTATTGGTCAATACTTGCGGATTGCCTTGCCAAATAATTTTATGTTTGTTTTTGTACATCGCGTTGTGTCTAAATTATTTTGTTTTTTTACAGGTGATGTGGTCGCTCAGCGATAAATCTTAATTAAATTATAATAAATATGCTGTTGATGTCTTTTGTTACTCATAATTCGGTATTTTTACTAATTCCGCAATACGCAGAAGTTAGGTTCCAATTGTAAGCAAGTTGCTGCGTGCGTGTTTTAGTATTACTACTACTACATATAAGCATTACTACTGTTTCACCATTTTGTTACACACTGTATATAGGTATGTATATTTCCTAAATATTATTTGTTATATTTATATATTTTAAGGAATTAACATTTATACATAATCATATGTAAAAAAATGTTTGCATTTTATCACAATCATAATTTGAAGTAGGTTATAGGCTTTATGTTCAACATGCAGTTGGCGCCTGAAAAAAAAATAGACTTTTTTTTTTTCACATTTTGTATCGTATTAGTAGCTGTGTGGTAAAATCAATATTATATTTGTTTTTTCCTCGCAATGGTATAGAAGAAACGTCGTATGAAACTCGCGAGTTCTGCTCATTTGTATCATAATATACTAATAACTCTGACTACAGGTAACCATTTCAATTACAATCAGGTGAGTCTCCTGCCTCCTCGGTTGCGCGGCCTGTTTCGTCACGTCCCGTTTAAATTTAAAAAAAAACTATATGTAGGTCTATATCTATCTTCCCTGTACACCCATTCTTCCGTGTCATACACCGCTTAAGAAAATTAAAAATAATGTTGCTGAGTTAGACACTCCCACGATCTGGTTCCGTACTATACTTAAATTATTTGTTTTCATAATTTATTTCTAATCACCTTTCTTACTAAGAAAGGTGCTTAAACAAGTCTCGTTCGCGTAATTGGCATAATTTATTTACCTCTACGATTCGTTCAGTTTATATTAATTTTGGTCATGAGTAGACCAAAATATATTTTCAAATTGATTCAGTTCAAATAAATATCTTTCTAGAAATTCAATAATTTTAATGACTTTTGTTATTTGTAACATAGTCGTTTTTATATTGCTATATTTTTTGATGGAGACGTTACCTTTTGCGCTATTTAATTTTATGTGCAATTAAAAACTTTCCCAAAGTGTAGATAGTAGAAGAATATAAGAATAATTGCAAAAAACAATAAGAATTATTCACCCATGTTGAGAATCTCGTAAAGGCCCAGAACAAATAAATGACCAAGTGATTGAAGAGAAGAAGTTGCCTTGGCTGTACCCATAGACATTTAAAACATCATTTCGGCATCTTTTATTTCCAATGAAATAATGAGTCCAATCCTTTACAAAGGCTTAAATAAGTGGGGCTGTAGCTGACACTTAGAGGCCTGTTTGGTAAAAAAATTACAATGATGTTGAAACCGAAACATTTTGTGATGAAGAGTTAAACCATGGTAGATCTGTAAGAGAATGTGTAATATTGGCTATCGACATGAAATTATTAGGGCTTTACTTATAAACACTACTTAGCTTGAAATGACGTTATTTGCAAACAAACAACATGCAAACATTGCGTTTATAAGTACGGCGTTAAGTAAGACGAGACTACGGCTCTCGCCACTTAAGTTGAATACAAAAATATTTAGGCAGGTGATGACTTGCCATCTACTAAACGGGCCCCCATAATACGGGTCGCCATCATTAGCGGCGAAAGAAGCAACGTGGATCGTAAAAGAGTGTGATGCGGTTTCAGTAGCACGATACTTCTTGCGTCATACCTTCTAACACTCTCTCCACTCTTGGAGCTTTTTGGGACTTGCCTACTTCATTTCATCCAAATCTGTTTAGCCGTTCTGGCGTGATTCAGTAACAAACATCCATACAAGTTACCGCAATTAATATATTTTGTGTGATACTACTCGGTCTAGTGAAGCGGCGAGAGTGTCGGCTAGTTTGCGATATGTTATTTCATATTAGTGTACGGAACCATAAACTGAGTACCTGCATTCGCTAATGACTGAAAACCATTTGCGGTAAAATCTCGACGAGGGACGTGTCATTGTCATACTGAGCAAGCAAAATGTTCGTAACGATCAAACACGAAAACACAGATTTCAACCTTATATTTATGGATTTTTAGTTGCATTTGCGGTATTTAGATTAATTTAAAAAAAATTGATACTTTTATGTAGTTTTAGAATGAACATCTTTACGCACATAGAATGTGTGCACATAGAAAGATGACACAATGTGTTAGAATATTTTGTTGTTTTTAAACACGTTCCGTAAATCTGTTCAAAATAGTTACGTATGGAAGTATTTAAACAGAGTCAGCCAGACGTTTGCTTGAGGCAACGGGTGACTGGGATGCTTTCGCCTACTTTGAACTAAAAGTTTATACTGCCCTTAATAAGCAGGTGTGACGCTTGTCACTATCAAACTTAAGCGTATTATAATAATAATATAAAAGGTTTATTTCCTCGTAATTTACATATGAAAGTAACAAAACCGGTAAATTTTACCATCGGTGTTCTTACTTTGTGATTGTTAGCTTAAGGCTAATTTCATTCCCCCCCGAGTGTTCCCGCCTTGCCGTGGCGGGGGGGCTCAGTAGCCGTGGCTTGGGTCACCACGGTGAAGCTAAGAGGAACCAATGGGCCTGCCAGTGATAGCCGATAGCTGGCGGGCCCGAGGTGGAACCGCTCCTATGGGCTTTGCCCTCCAAGTCCACACGGGAGCGGTCACTGTAGGTAGCGGTGTCGTATGGGCGGCACCGCGGCAGGAGAGGAGTGCTGGTGTTACGGTGAGCCGCTCTCCCTGCCTTCCGCGGCCTTGACGGGGCCGCCACCGTTAGATGGCGGACGCGGTGGGGTCGCAGGGGAAGAGGACTGTCGGTACTGAGAGGCGCCGCTGTCCCTATCCTCTGCGGCCGAAGTAGCAGGCGGTGGGGCTACTCACCTGACCCATCGTAGGGGGACTTAGGGCACCCAGACTCGGGGGAGTCTGGGGTCCATTTGCGGGCTAGGTCCCCCGTGGCGGTTGCGGCACGCCAAGTGTTCTGGCGTGCTGCAAGAGAGAAGGGTCCTGCAACGGACAGCCGCGGCGGGTTCGCGGTCGTGTGCGAAATCTGTCCCGCGTTCCCGCCAAAAGCGGCAGTGACGGAACACCGCAGAGGTTTGGTGGGTATGCTGCCCTTCTGGCAGAGACTCCCACATAACCACCGTGCTCCCCCCGGTTTGCATGTCAGAATAACGGCGTACCCAACACAAACCAGCAAATATAATTCAACTGTCGTGATTCAAATGTAGAGGGCGTGACATAAGCGGGTTAATAGCCGTCGCATAACGAGCCATGTCACGAATTTTAGTTTTTATTTTCACTATACCGCACACACGACCTTTTTGGGTGGTGGTAACATACATCTGTTTTATAACAAATGCCAATTAAAAATATTATTAAAGATACAATTTTAACTGCAAATATTGCGTATAGTTTTATAAATACCGGACAATCTTCAACAAGATACATTACGTCCTATATATGCGGGCCTAGATACAAGAGTTTTAGTTAAAGCGATCTTTGATCGCCGCGATAAGACACAATTATAAATTCTTGATAAAATGAATTAACGTTAACTTTTTGGTTTAAAACTCACCCGTAATTAGACCCCAAACCGCCTTCCACAAAGTCCAGAGCACTTATGTCGCCAAATAATCGAGTTTTAACCACGAACTTGAAGTAAAATAAAACTGGGTGCGGTGCTAATGGATTATTACAGTATTCCCAAGGCTTCAATACGTGAACTATTTAATTAGCACATTTTTTGCCAAGTCATGATAATTCTAGGAAATGTCTTTCCACACCTAAAAGTCGGTTTGTTGATACGCTTAATAATGACAGCCCCGTCAGCCTAGTTTAGTGAATCAGTCACAAAGGTGACACATTGACCCTGCCTTCAAAGCGAAGGGTCCCAGGTTCAATCTTTATCTATGGCATACAGTGTTGTATATTAAGCAGATATTCTGCCGTGAAGCAATATTACGCAAGTAACATTGTGTGAGGGTATATAGGACACTGTAGGAAGTGAAATTACTGCGCGAAACTGACTCAATAATACAAAAACCTAACAATGTCTCGGGGTGACGAGCGAAGGCATTTGCATGCAAATTTTTGAACTGTTGTAGTTTAACCCGTTACATACCGTTGACGTAAATTTACGTGTGTTTCATTCATAATCTTTTGTTTTAATTATCACGGTATTGCAAGTGTGACGTTTAGCATCAGGCGAGAGACCATTGTAATATCATCTTATTCTTACAAATTAAATATCATGGCATCGACGAGGAAATATATCTGAATAAGTATATGGAAAGTCTATTGTGCAAGATACGTTCTTGTTTAGTTGTCTGGTAACACTGCCATACCAAATGTTAAATATCTTGCCCTGTAATTTCACTGGAAACGTTACCCTTTAAACCGGATTACAGTAATGTTACACTACTGCTTCGTGCGCACAGTTCTAGTTTTGCAGTGTCCGCACTGTTCCAGGGATTCAGTCAGTTCTAAGGCAACGGCTGTTTATGCTAGCCTCTCGCTGGCTCGTCAAGCGCTTAAAGCAGTGTTGAAGTATGATTTATATCGTGCCGTCATGTGCTGAAATAAAATAGTATCCATAAGTGTATTCATAAGTAAGTAAAAGTGCCCTTCAAATAATTAAAGCGCTCGGCCAGCGGTCATCCATCCAACTAGTGACCGTAGCAAGGTTTACTTACGAAGTAATCAGCTTCAAACGACAATACAACTTCAATGAGCGCTTCAAGGTAAACACAGGTTGTCTAATAATAAGTCTATTTCTAACACAATACATATTTTGCTGTCTAATAAATATTCAACAGATTCCTAGATACTGTTTAAATTTTTTCAGGGAAACAAACAAATAAAAAGGTTCGGTACCGCCGTCTATATCTATCTACAGTATTACGCACGACGTTATATTGTCATCACCGTGTCACTTTCACTACAGATAATGGGGACAGTCTGCAATAGAGATGGAAGTCACGTGTGTATAATAAAATATCGGATGTCCCGACAGGGGTAGTTTTTATACCAGCTACGTTTCAGGGTTTCAGGTAACGTATCTTCCTAACATTTGTGAGTTGTAGTGACGCAAAATCTAAACTACGGAATTAATATAGTAGTTTTGTCATATACTACCGACAAGGCGGACAGGTGACATTATAAAAATAGCTGGACGACGCGGATACAGGCCGTATCCAACTGGTGGTATAACTTATGGTAATGTATGGGGTGCCTATATTAAGCAGCGGGCATTCAATGGCTACATGATGATCATGATGATTATTACTAGCTGCCCGTCTACAGCTTCGCTCGCGTGACCTCGAGGGGTGCGGCGCCTCAGGGCTGTACATTACTTAAAATATTTATACGACATGATCGCGTTAATTATATCATGGGTATTCTTTTTATTTGTTGGCGCGACACCTTTCTCTTTCCAAAATAAAATTAGCCGAAGTTTCTTCTTATTATAACATCACCTCATTTTCCAGTTAACATCCTGTTAAAATTAGTCTAGTTGTTTTGAAGAATTAGCAGGCCAAACAACGAAGACAATTATTATTTTATTTATAATCGTTTTAACTATTGTATAATATAATATGTACTTTGGGTAAAACACTACGTTTTGTATAAAGGTGTTATTTTGACAATGGTTTTTCTCTATTATTTTAAGAAAAATGGGATAATGACAGTTATCTCACTGCACATTTATAACAGTCTGCAAGAGATACAAGAAGAAAAGTCGTCAATAAACAAAAATAAGGACGTGCATGAATACCACTTACGTTATAAGGAGAATCTATACCTAAGATTAGATTAAAACAAGGAATAGGTATGTATACAACAAAATCAAAATGTATAATAAACTGCCGATTAGCATTACCAAATTAAACATAATATGTACATTTAGAAGAATATTAAAAAAGTTTTTAGAGTCAAATCCAATGTATTTTATTAATGAGTATATGAATTTGCGTCTAACCGAATCTTCATTCTTGTACGATTCTGCCTAAAACCAGTCCCTATTGGCTAAGTACGTACTTGATATATTTTGTTAATTTTCTCTCATCTTGTGACATTTTGTAATTATTATTTTTCTCTAAATTTATTTCTATTGTGATGTTAATTTAAGAACTTAATAAGGTAATTATGTACATTTGACATGCCCAATGTAACAACCACAGTTATAAGGCCAATAAATGATCTTATTGATTACACTGCACAACTCTCGTCTCCACGCCTTACCCCACAGGATCGACTACTGTCGATCGTGATGTTGTTTTACAAAGCAGGTTTACATAGCATTCTAGTCACAAGTAAGTTTTAGAAATATTCCCAGCTTTAAGCCAGAATTAAAATAGATACAATCACGTGAAAATCAGATATAACATGGCGTCACTAAACAAATAAAAATATAAAAAGGAATTCGAGAAGTACATTTTTAAAGAGTTATATTTATATAGTAGACAAGGGAACACTCGCGTATTGGAATTGGCAGCGACACTTTGTATTGGTGTCAAAGTCAAAGTCAAAGTCAAACTCATTTATTCAATTTAGGCATCAAAGACGCACTTATGAACGTAAATTTTTCCATATAATGTACTTTAAAGACTCTACCGCCGCGTTCCAAAATAAATAGAGCCTACCGAGAAAAAGTGGCAAGAAACTCGAGGCCATTCTTTTATATAGATGTTTACAATGTTTCTACTTAGGTACAACAAATATTACATTATATGGGTAGCAGAGTGGCAGCTTACGAGAAGTGGAGTATTCCAAGCATCTTTAACTTCTATATAATGTTTTTTTATAGTCAACTTGAATTTGCCCTCTGTGAGCTCAGTTATGTGTTTTGGGATTGTATTGTAAAAACGCACACAATTTACTAGGAACGACTTATTAGTCTTTGCAAGTCTTAAACTACGCACAGCTATCCTAATTGTATTTCAAGTATAAAAAGTGTGGTGATCACTATTTAACTTATATTTATGTAAGTTTTTACGAACGTACATTATATTTTCTAATACATAGGCAACACAAAGGCAACGTTAATATATTGATTTCTTTAAATAAATCTCTCAAAGATTCACGGGGACCCATTTTGTTTATAGCTCGAATAGCACGTTTTTGTAGGATTTAGATGGCCTCTATATCAGCCGCTGAACCCCATAGCAATATCCCATATGACATTACGCTGTGGAAATATGCAAAATATACTAACCGCGCCGTAGAAGCGTCTGTTAGCTCTATTATTTTATGTACCGCATATGCAGCAGAACTAAGTCTCCCAGACAGTGCATTTATATAAGGACCCCATTATAATGTTGCGCTAATTTTAATGCCTAGGAAGACTGTTGCCTTGTTCATTACGAGTTTCTCCATCAAGCGTAACGTTGGACTCCAAATATGGAACAGTAGGCAAAGAAAACTTTAAACATTTTGTCTTTTTTAATTCAGAAGTAAATTATTAGTTGAGAACGATTTAGAGATGCGGATGACACATCTCTGATTTTGAAAGTAGATAGGAAAAATAGCACACTAATTCAAGTAAACAACGCTCTATCTCGTATAGATAGATAGAGCGTTGTTTACTTGAATTAGTGTGCTATCTTTCCTATCTATAAATCAATATCACAAAGATGCTTGGCCATAAGTGGCATGTCGTTAATGTATACTAAGAAGAAAAAGGCCCTAAAATGGACCCTCGTGGAACGCCCATTTTAATGTTAGTTCCCGAATATGTTACACCATTTATGCCAACCTTTTGCATCCTCTCAGATAAATATGACTCGATGACATCAAGCGCAGCTCCACGAATACTATAATGGAAAAGCTTTCGAATCAGTATACGGTGTTCTACACAACCAAATGCTTTAGAGAGATCACAAAAAACACCAATAGCATCATGTGAGCTCTCCCAAGCCTTTAAGACATACGTCATTAACTTCACACCGGCATCCGTAGTTGATCTTGCTTTCGTGAAGCCGAACTGATTTTCGTGCAGTATTTAATGCTCGTTGAAGTACGCCAAAAATTGTTTCAGCATATTTTTTTCAAAGATCTTACTCAAAATTGGTAGTATAGATACTGGTCTATAACTTGAAACGTCTGTTTTCTCTCCAGCCTTAAAAAAATGGAATGATTCTACATATTTTATTAAATTAGAAAAGGCACATCTATCTTTACAAAGATTAAATATGCAGGCAAAAATAGGACCCATAAAACTAATAATTGGCTCTACAACTTTTATCGACATTCCCCATTAGTCTTCAGTATTATTTATATTTAAGCTTTTGAATGCTTTAATAATTTCGACAGTTGAAGTATATTTAAAAGAAAAACTGGGTACTTCGTTCGTAAAATTAGCTATAAGAATAGCTTCTGCTGCATTGGGGCAAGAATTCAGTAACTTGGTGACTTCTAGAGGTAAATTCGAGAAGAAATTATTAAAAGTATTTGCTACATTTATTGTTTCTGAGACAGTCTGATTGTTAATTACAAGAACACAAGCAGTGTCTTTTGGTTTATTTTTAGTAAGTGTAGAGGCTCAATGTAAAATAACATGTTTGCTGTAATATTGGTCATCCATAGAAATAATATCAAGTCTCTCAACCTTCACTGCGCTCAGGATCAGATCAAGAGGATCAAATATATATCACGATAGTATATCCACAAATGAGCGAACCATTCTATGGATAATAACTGGTGTAGAGTCTGGTGTCTCAAAATATATATTGCCTTGATTACTATACAATTAATATAGAGAATAAGATTAATCTGTAAATTAACCTGGCCGATGGCAAAATTGGTAGATTCGGATCGGAGATTGACAGAAAACAGATTTTAAATTAAATTACAATCTCGTTATACTCAGAGCTGTGTCCTTCGTCCGAAAACCCATCAGAATCGATCCTACCTTTGGTTTTTCATGCCCCTTCTTTCTATGTCAATCCCAATATTTTTAATTTTCAAATTGTATACATTGCATATTTATCCTAAAAAGAGAGAAAGTTTGCTGCGGTGCTATTTACCAACCGGTTTTAAAAAAAAAATAGTGCACACATCAGGTATTTAAAGAGGAATTTGGAATATGAGCATAATTGGGCAAGTGGTTTCCGATATAAAATATTGTGAAGATAGCAAAAAAATATGAGTTGTAAAAAAATGTGCTTGCAAGGTCAACTGTTCGCAGAACTACTAGTTTATAGTTATCAGAAGACGAATAGTGAGTGTACAAATTATACGCATCCAAAAACCGTTCGCAAATTTGCTACAGTCAAAATGATACACCATAGCAGTTACTTAAAAAAATATTTTCCACAGCGTCGATTGCATGTAGCGACTATGGGAGCGAGTAGCTAGTAACGCCATCAGATAGACATATATAAGCAGCATGTCTCCTTTTTTATTCAAACGAACGTGGGCGAATGCTCGCATTTTCAGGACGTGCGTTCTTCCTTATATTCAGTTGTTAGGTTGTATCCACTTATATCAGAGAACCTTTGTTTTCCAGTTTGAACAGGCATTATACTCAATTAAGCACAAAGCTCTTAATTCTCCAGAAACAGTTTCCAAAACTGGAACAAAGATAGAAAACGTTTATAAGAGATTTAACCCCCGTCCCTGATATAATACCTACACGAGTAACACAATTACTTTGTTTCAAGGTTAAACCATTATTTCGTTACTACCCAGATCCTGAACAGAGATGATTGTTTCATATATCTGTTTGTTATTTATTAATACCAAAATATGATTTAACATTATTTTTAGTTATGAAATATTAATGCTCAGTGCGCTACTACAAGATTCTTCTAATATAACTTCCATCTGTCTATATCTGCAAGTTTATGCGAGCAGAATAAGTAGTTTTTTTTTATTTTATGACATATAATATACTCGGTAACTCTCGCAAAAATATTACCGCCTAGGAACGTTTCACCGGGAACAAAAGATGAATTATGTTAGCTAACTATTTTCAGCCGAATTGTTTGAGTAGATTTTGTAGTGCAAGGTTTTTTGCTGAGTCTTTCTGGGGAAGTTCCATACCTTCGCCAGTTATTCAACTGTGACGCAGCAGTGAACTAAACTGTTGTAGGTAAACGTGACGCTTAACATCAGGCGAGCGACTTGATCGTCTTACGTCTCTTGACAGATCAACATTACAGTACAGCGAGATGTTTTTTATAGGCAATTTTCATTAAATTAGCTGCGCTTGTTCCGGGTGGTGATGATGAAGAGTAAGTAGCTGGACTTCTAACTTTAACGAAATGATTGCCTTGATGCGATTATGGACAAACTAGCTGTGCCCTGCGGTTACACCCGCGGGATGAAGGTTCATGATGACGGAATATATAATATGTGTTAATCCAGCGCCACATCTACCTCTATACTAAATTTCGTTAAAGTTAATTTATGTCGTTTGAGCGTAACGAAGTTACAAACATACAAACACACTCACGAGTTTTTGCCTTTATAATACTAGTGTTATAGTTTCATAGCACTGAGATTATAATGGGAGTACCCTTATCTCATTACTTTATACGACAATATATATGGGGACATGAGGGAACGAACACAAAGAGAGAGAAAGAATAATTGATCTCATTTTTTCTAAATGTTGTGTTTAAATCCGATTTCACACTATAGGTCACTATAGGTATAGTAATTATTCGCGGCAATCAAACGTTTTCATACAATTAACTCAAATACAGTCAAACACTAATCTGCATTAATCAACCGAACAGCACACAACACTGCTGTCTCACATAACGAAGATTTGCTAACATCAGCACTCCGAACACGAGCATGTTTGTCAAGTGAAATGATCATTGAAACAGGATGTATGACCGCCCTCGGAGTGATGTCTACTGTTACTTATTCTGTGGTTGTGATTTGTGCTAATTGAATGTGAAGCTTATATACATTGTTAAAAATGTTACCTTATTTATCCTTGTGTATCACTACAGAGTCACTACTATCTATCACTTATTAGTTTTAGGATACACTAATAATTGGATACAGTAATTTGTAGAGCTGTAATATTGTTCGCTATGGGAAATAATCTGTTCGAAATAGAAACGCAACTGTTGAACGCGCCTGACATTGGAGAAATCGCTGTGATATCCTTCTCTAAATTGGGTACCTATTATGTCGCTCAATAGCGTTTTTATCTATAAGCGGTTTGATAAGGTTGGTAGGTCATGGGCGTCGCCAAGCAGAGTCACTGTTCAGGAGGATTCACAATGAGAACTGACACTGTGAGCCAGAGCCAGTAGATTATATAAAAACGGATTTAAGAATAACTACACTAATAGCTGTTGTTCAAGGAGCTTCGAAAAATGTATACGTTTAAAAATGTATGATACCTATTCACATATAACCTTGTCGTCAGTGTATTTTTTTACATCGCTCAAACAGCTCGGATGATTTGTGGCTGGGACACATTTTATGAAGACGCTATATTGTTGGCTCTAAGCCGTGCGAGGAATCGTCGTGAAACAAATGACGAGATGACAAGAAACATTGGAAAAACAACCTTATGTACAAGGGCGCTATCTCATAAAGTATTCGACGTCGGTGAGCTCGTCAACGAGCTCGTCGACAAATGATTAGATAATCGCACGGCTGATTGACATTTTTAACAGCAAGCGATAGCACTGAAGTAAAGCAACGAGCCAAGACTTCGTTATTGGGCGCCATTGTTATAGTTTTAATTCGAAGAAACTTTTAGCTGAAATGGTCTCTTAAATACATTAGACATCAGTAGAGTAGCCACCAAGTTCCCTCACGATAATATAACATTATTTATACCTTACCTTTATACATTATATAGTACCTTAATTCGTAACGATCTTGCGTACATTTAGATTGCTCGTCCAACCTAGAAACAAAGTTGTCGAGAAGAGCTTTGGAACTAAGCTTGAGCCGTTTTCTTTTTTAATCTTTACTTTAAGTTCAACTGTAATATCTTTACTCGTATATTTAAAGCAATTGTAAAATACTGTTTACAATACAAGAATATAACTACTTCAATTATGGGTATATAGGTGGAAGGAACAATTTCATTGTTTAAACTTTAGTCAAACTGCAAACTTCGATGTACTTATTCCGAAATATTTAACAAGGAACTTAATCAAAGGCAATTTATTTAAGAGCAAAGCATCTAAAAAATTATATGAAAATCAATAATAAATGATAAACCTGAACCTAAAATTTTACTCAGATAACTCTCAAATATGACGAGAATATACTATAAACATTTTTACCCCTGAATTCGATGTAGTCATTCTTAGCAAATTGACAGAGTATTCTATAGCAAAAGTATCGTCTGTAGAACTGGTGCCGTAGTGTTAACAACGCACATAGTGATCAATCTTAGAGTGTGTGGAACGGCAAAGCCGGATAACTTTACGAAAATTATGAAAATTACAGTGAATGGAACACACCCATATTTCTGAGACTGTTTTATTGTCATGTTTAAAATTGGGAATTATCAAAAACAAAGTAGCTGAGACCCTTTGTCTTAATTGCTTGTTTTACCTTTAAAATAAATAAAACTTTTATCGATGATAAAGGTATTAAGTTATATGTTTCACAAGAGAGCAATTTTTTTTTTGTGTTGGGCCTTTAAATCAATTACTTTGCTCAATACCACACGCTACGCTTGGAATTCAATTATGGACTACTTTGCTAGTTCTTGATATAAGGTTTGCACTTGGAGCAAAAACTAACTTTGCTTACTTGTTGAACAAATATCTATCACAAAGTTCTGGTAGTTAGGAACACAACAAATACTTTGCCTCTTCCAGGAATTTAGTTGAAGTTTTCCTTTAAGATAACGCCATGTTCTCTTAACTTCGTAAGGATGTTGGCCTTTCTATTACAATTTCGGTATCCATTATTAATTTTGTTTAGGGTCCACGTGTCCGCCCTCGAAAGATTTTACAAAGTGTATTCCCTAGACTCAAAATATCCCAACAGTTCATCGATAAACTTCTCATACTACAATACAATTTTCATCACATTCAAAGCCGCCAGGAGTAAAAAAGTTATATGTAAACGTGGGACCAGCAACCCAACTACAGTAAGGTGTTCTTTTCGCCACGTTTTTAGCAATAAACGACCGTATCGCTTTCCCACTGTCGTGAAAGTTTTATTAACAAATCAAACAGCGGAAGGCGGGAAAAACTAAACAATGGCTATCTTTAATTTTGTTGAAATTTTCTAGAGTTGTGTAACTTCGAGTTTTAACGTGAAATACGTGATAATAAAGTATTATGTTTTTCTCGCCTTAGACAGTCTCGGTAAAGCATCCACCGCGTGACTAAATGACAAACTTATTTATGTGACCGTCACTTGCCTCTGACTACTTGAATAAAAATCGGATTTGATGACATTTTATTTACTCGTTATAACCATTTAACTTTAGGATTGCAAATGTACATAAGTAAGAGTCGACAAAAAGAAAAAAAAATAACTGTAAAACCATTGTCGTAGACGATAGTAATGATACGTATATTATTTAATTTTACTATATGTATAAACACTAAACTTAATAATAAAATAGTAATGCAAAAATAGTGCACAATACAACTGTAAGATCATTGGAAACGTTCGCTGACTGGAATGTCAAGGCAAAGAAATTGGTCAGTTATAAAAAAATATACATTTTAAAACATTTGATCAATATTTTTATAATAAAAACGACAGGAAAATGTATTTCATTAAAATATAGAAAGCAAAGATCCCTCTTACTTATTTTGAATATGACAATTTTTCACTCGGTTTTGAAAACTGTGCTACGGTTTCAATTATAGATACGCAGTTTTAACATATTTTGTATTGGTGGTATCAACCAAAATATTCTCTAGCACCTAGTTAGTCTAGTTTTATAGCTTTTTACGACTCGCATCTCGACAGAGGAGGTAATTTTCCTCACAGAGTATATTAGTTAAATACTATTCTAATGTAAGGTAAATTTAAAGCTAACAGAAATTATTTTACAGTAGTAAAGTCAAGATTTAGGCTGAGATTCACAGTTAGTGGGTGGAGTTTACTCTGAGCTGTCTCGCATGAGTTCAAACTCCAGTCATGGCGAGCATACTCTGCATTTTGAAATCAAATTTGAGTGACTCCATCAAGTACGCCTCTAGCCACAGACAAATATTGTTTGATTGTCTCATATAAGGTTTAGTTTGAAAATTTTTTTGTGTCTTGCAACATTGCGTTAGAAAGAGAGAAACCTATAATTTACCTATGCGAGTAGATGAAATAGACGACATTAAGAAATAGGCACGAAATGGCGCCTTTTTGAATGTCTACCTGTCTGGCTGGAAATCTGTGAGGACCTTCAAGGTTTGACTGTATTTAAGCCAGCCAAAAGATTAAATATAATTTTTCTATATCAAAACTTCGAGAAAATTGATACTATGGAATGCAAAGTTTTTGAGAGAACTCGTTGGCCCCTACATAAAATAATCGTCCCTGTCGCATAAAATCGTATAGCAATTAGCACTTGCAATTCGACATAAATTGGTACCTAGTCCTATCATGTTATGATATCGGTGAGCATACTCCCCCAGTGCAGCTATGATGACATTCCGTCTTAATTTGTGATGCATTGCGCCTTTACATTGCGAATGTAACCAGACATTCGAGGCAGGTTATAACGTTCATCCAGCACACTAAAATCATGTAATCTCTCTATTTGTTCGAAATCGCGAAACACATCATCACTGTTATTCATTTTCTACTAATATCCTATATCTACTTAGTATATAATCAATAAAAAATATATCCTAGAATTATTGAAATCACGTAGAAAATCAAGTTAAACAAAACATGCAAACACAGTAACACACTACAGCTAGTAATATAATATAATATAACAGTATTGTATTCAGTTTCCCGCCAAAACGCAAACTTTTTACTCATCGTAACAAGCAAACCTGCTTACAAAGCAAAGAGGGCAGAGTCTGAGCACAGATGAAGGCACCGATTTTGTGACTCAGCCCGTCTTATTCTCCATTAAGTATATACTCGTGCTCCCCTAGACCGAACTCATCTATGTTTTTGCAAGTCATTAGAGTTACTAGACTCATATTTTGACATTATGAAGTATGAATTTGAACTCGGTGTTCTCTGTGAACTTCAACCTTAGACTAACTATTTACCAATTATTAAATGAAGACACTTTCCGACATATTATAAAACGTGGACAAGATACGTGGAATAGTCCAGATATAGTTATTTAATTTGTGTAAGCCATAGCAAATAAAATACATATATGAAATTCCCTTAAAACATGGCATACAATCAGGACTACCACGTCTACGTTTTATAATCAAACAGTTTTACTTAAATTTAAACTCAGTATTATTTTAATGAGCTCGCTGGACTGCTGATTATAAGCTTTCATTTACTGCATCTCCGCTTACTTCCTTGATGAGTTTTGGAACCTCCCTTAAACTTTGTTCATACTGTTATTATGTAAGCTAGTACGTAGAGCGTGTAAGTTTGTTCCGAACATTATAATAAACTTGTACAGCAACTCGGCTATACAATAAATATCTCACAAAAGCTCAGTGAAGCGTGTTCATTGCAAATAATAATAATAATAATATTTTATTTCACATTATAGATATCACATTTCAAGTAGCTTTAATTAAGCATGCAATCTTAAAATCTAATTAGGTAATTTAAATACTATTAGTAAGTATAATTATTATGCTAATGACTCTTGAGAGTAATACACTGTTAAACTACGGGCCCCAAACTAGGCACTAGGCCTGTATCTTGGGCACCCAAATGTTATGTTTATTGGAATAATGCGCGTATTTAGTAACCTTAAACCGAAGGTGATAGCTATAATATATATTCACATAATAGTATTTTAGTTTGAAAGTTGTCGTGAGTTGGACACATACTTATTTATTATTAAAACCGACTTTACTCACGTAATTAGCCGACGTTCTCGACCTAGGTTTCGGGCATGTCCGATGCCCGTCATCAGAGAGCTTTAATATTAAATACACATAATAGTATCCGATATAGAATCCGGTAAAGTTACATATATTTTTGCTAATAATTAATAATTACGGTTTTATTTGTACGGAGATAAATGTTTAATTACGAACATTATATTTTGGACTGGATTCCTCTGGGACCAGATGCTTTATACAAGGTACTACATTTTGTTGATTTCATTCCATGAGCCTTCAGGTAAGCACGCTTTCTGGGTATGACAGCGGCGCGAGATTGGTAATAGAGTCTCCTTCACCCAGTCATTTAACTGTGTCGCGGGAGGCATGAGACATCACAACGTTCAAGGTCCGAGAGCAAACGTTTCTGCTCATCACACTCATATTTGCCTCAGCTGGGTATCGAACCTGGATCACTGCGCTTCTAAGGCAGGGTAATGTAGCTGATGGAGAGCCATCAATTAGTTGATGCTGAATGGTCATACACTATTAGTATTATATTTATTATATGACGGGTATTTGGTGCCGGTAAAGTTACAGGTACATTACACTTAAATATTAAATGTGTTAAGGTGACGGGCGCAGTGCAGTGCTTCACTTGTGACGATTACGGAACTTTCACTGGCAGATAGCTGATATTGTAAGGATTAACTAAAGGTTACTAATATTTAAAAAAACGATATACATAAAACTCTGTCTCTCTGTATGTTTGTTACCTTATCACGCCTCAACGGCTGAACGGATCGTCATCAAATTTAGTAAGATTATAGATTATATCTCGGAAGCACCAATAATACTTTTCATCACCATCATTATCACCCCGAAGTGAAACTCCGAAGCGGACCTAGTATCAGATATACATAAACTCGATATTCACTGATCATGCGAGTTGATGACAAACTTTTATTATCCCAGCCATTACATGCTGCGGGATAACTTTCAACACAAATATCTAACATTAAATTATTGGGCGTTATATAATGATTCTAGGCTGGCAATGTTAGCCACTGGCGCGTGTCACAGATACGATAACAGTCACATTGCCCGCTAGCCGTTAATGTGTCAATGTTTAACAACAAATCGCTCGCGGTTTTGGCATCGTCCCCAACACATAATAGTAGCGGAATTGATGTGTGTTTTATAATGTATAGGGTTCCAGTTGCGTAAAGCATACAATACTCGCCCAGCAGCGTAACCGTCCACTAAAGCTTATCGAGTTTGGAGGTTAACTCACAAAACAATGCATGTAATAGTGTTACGCTTCCTACGGGATAGTTCCACTGAGACAATTATAATGTAATTAATTGAATGATGAAATGGTGCGATTCTGAGGTTGGAGCCGACGGATATCACTCCATTATTCGAATAATCTTCTGTAAACTGTTGCTATTCTTTAATTGCATCTTTTGGAAATATGTGTTTAATAGGCGGTCCCATTGGCTTAGTTAGTAGTGAATTTTTTGAGTGCTAGTTTAAAGTGATAGTAAGTTATTATAAGAGTATAGTCAGACAAGCGTATACGCGTGCCTTTTGGACCTTAGCCGTGCCTTTGATACACTGAACCACGAAATCTTATGGGAGAAATTACGACGCACTACTACTCCGGCGCATGATGTTGGCTTGCTTACGTACTGGTATCGAAATCAAGCCAACAATGTCAGATGTGGGCAGACGATATCGGACAACTACAGAATCTCCTGTGGGGTGAGACGGGGTATAGAGGGGGGGATTCACATCTCCAGATCTATTTAATACCTATGTGAATTACTTGATCGTGGAGCTAAGTAGAACCCCGGTGGGGCTCAGGTTAGACGACAGATATGTGAATAATCTGAGCTACGCCGATGATATGGTGCTGCTCAGCCCCTAGATTAAGGGTTTGAGAAAATTAGTCTCCATCTGTGAAAGATATGCTAGAGAACATGATCTGGTTTATAATGTTAAATAGACGGAGATGGTAATATTTAGATCTGGAAAGGGACCCGATAATGTACCCGGTGCTTACCTCAACGGACAGCCTGTCAACATTGTGGAGAGTTTCAAGTACCTTGGCCATATTGTTACTTCAGACTTAAAGGATGACAAAGATATTGAACGCCAGCGTAGAGCACTATGTGTTGTCGGCAACATGATCTCAAGAAGATTTTGTATGTCCTCTCCAGACGTGAAAATAACACTGCTTAGATCTTTCTTCAGTCTTTTTTATACTTGTCAGCTCTGGACCAATTACAACAAGAAATCGCATGATGGTATCCGAGTTGCCTTTAATAATATCTTTAGGCAACTTATGGGGCTTAAACATTATTGTAGTGCCTCTGGTATGTTCTTCGAAGCGCGCATTAACTCCTTCCAAGCCATACAGAGAAACCGAATAGCAAAATTCATGTCCAGAGTGTTCAGGTGTAATAATTCTGTTATAGTGAGTCTGTCAGAAAGAATCTTCTCGACGGCCGTGTATAGACGATGGATGTAGCCTAAAATAAGGTACTAAGTACATGTACAAAATATTGTATGAAACTATAAGGTACTAAGTACATGTACAAAATATTGTATGAAACTATTTAATTTATATATATCAATTATTATTACTTTTTTTGACTTAGTTATTATTTATTTTAACTTAATTTAACCTATGGATAGCACTTAAATAACTGTTTTTTTATTTGTGTGTACCTACACATACTTATGGTTCTCGTGTCTGAAATAAAAAATATTATTATTATTCTTTTTATTTGACATATCTCACGGGTTTCACCCGATCTTTTACATAGGCATAATTGGGGCTGTAGCCAACACTTAGAGGCCCGTTCGGTATAAAAATTCAATGTAGTATAAAAACAGAAACATTTTGGATGGATGGTTACATGTATTATCTATTACAAAAACGGGTAAAATGGCATGGCTATTGATATGTACTTATTAGTAGTACGTGGTACGTGGTGACCTGTCCGGGGATCGAACTCGGGACCAGCGGCTCAGAAGGCAGGGATGCTACCAACTGCGCCAACCGGCCTGTCAAAACTAATTTAAACAATCATTCTTGCTTACCGTATCGTAAAATAATATCATCCGTACTCGTATAAGCAAATGATTTGCTTGTTGATGATTGAAAGCAAAAACTTGACTATAGTAAATGAAAAATAAAAAAAGGGCAAAGCTTGAGAGCCCACTCTTCTTTGCAACTATTTTAAAATTATGCAGTAAGGACGATCATCAGCTAACGCTATATAATATATACCTATGTATGAACCGATTTATTCCTTCGAAGAAACTAAGTTACAACCGCAGTGTATTACTTTGGCTATGATAGCCGTGCTCAGTGAAGCTGACACTAATGTCTGTACTTATCTGAAGCTCGAACACATATTTTGTCGAACAGCCATGACACTGAAGCACAAGCAGGAAACCTACCTTTGCCTGTCGAGGGAAGCTGTTTCGCGTAGTTTGTAGCGAATGTGATTATAAACTGACTGCGACTGGCGAGTAGGAGCAGGTAGCAACCCTGCCTTCTGAGCCGCTGATCCAGGGTTTGTTTCCCGGACAGGCCAAACATTTGTGCGCATGGACATTGGACATGTCTGTTTCTTCAGTGTCTGGGTAAATTCTATTTATTTATTTTTATGTCATCATATAGGTTACTATAGTACATCCTCTGCCTTGTTTGGGACATGAAGACCTTATGTGTATGTTGTCCCACATTAAAAAATATATTTCAATAAAAGATCTTCCATATTTGCATTGGCCCGCATTAAGTTGCTCGGTATGCGAAGTTCTAGTAATACAGCAGCGTAGTAACACAAGCACAGTACGTACATACTTTATTTTATAGGGAGAGCGTAAGTCCTCTGCATTATTCCTATATAAGATACCACCAACCGTCAAATTCAGCAGTTCACAGCATTTGCTGGTACTCGTTAAACACATACTGTGTCAACACATAAAACTGCAAAGCCGATAAACATTTTTGAATATATTTACGGACACACAGTAAATCGCTACACATTTGTTTAAAACTGCCAGCCGTGTGAAATATTTACCTGACCTAGATAGTCACGCTACTGTAAGTAACTGATGTGTATATACTTAGGCACTTATGCTGTACCTATATCGTATTCAAAATTTATATTATATTATAGTGGACCATGCAAGACAAAGGCGAGGTTTTTTATAACTAGTTAACCCGTAACTTCATATTGTTTGAAAATTACGTAAGATTCATAGTTAATAAATAAATTTATTACACATTAAAAATATAAAATAAATTACAATGGAGATTAGATTAACCTGCTAGTCAAAATTAAATAACCCGCCCCTATCCGCTCCCGGTGGAAAGGTGCCCATTACACTAGCTCCGTTTCCGCGCTGAATAGCTATGGCCAGCCTTTGCACCAGGAACGAACCGGAGCGGGAGTCACCGGTGATGTCACATAGTCTTCGACCTAACTCTCCCACAAAGCTCTTAGCCTCAGCCCCCCAACTGCCCATGGTCTCCACAGCTACGGGCACAAAATGGAAAAGCGGCTCCAAGGCAGCGTACTTAAGCCTCTTCTTAATGCTGGCGTCTTCCGCAGCTGCTGACGGGGAGTTGACGGTGCGAGTCAGGTGGCTAGGGGCAACAGTGCTGACGCAAGTAGCGTCCCAAAGCAGGCACTTGCCGTTCTTCCACGGCACCAAGGTCAGCCCGTCAGGCCGCTTACCGTCAGATCTGCTCAGACCTGGAGGCTCAAGCACGCAAGGGACGTTTGCTGATACAAGGGCTCTACGGACTATGTCATTGAGAGCATGGTGTCGTGGAAACCTCCCTGTGCAACGACGACAACTCAGTGCATGATGACCATTGGCCTCCACCATGGATCCGCAGGTGCATCTGTGAGGTTCACACACCTTGCAGCCTAGGCGGAGGGCCACCGCCACACGAAGAGAGTCGTCGTCAAGTAAGGTGCCCAGGTGAGGTGAAGGCAGCGCATGCAACCATGCTCCAGATTCTGTCTGCGACACAGCCCGCAGTCTGGCCGTATCAGCTCCCGTAGCAGCCTCCAATAAATTGCCTTGGATCCGCTTCACCGAAACATCATCCCACGCTCGCTGAACGTGAGTTGGGGTCGTCGCACCCGGGTTGAGGGCCGACCAAGCTGAAACAGCGTCTGACACAAACGGTATACTCACCCTATCACCATTGGAACTTAGTGAGACAGTGACAAGGTTCGCAACCCCATGCGCCGACGCCAGAAAAGCTGGCAGGCCCACATCCCGCGCGCAACGTATTCCGAGACCTCCATTCCGGATCGGTAGAGCTGCCTGACTCCATTGAGGTTCGTCTAGGGACACATTCAGGACTGACCCCACAACCGAGTTTAAGGCTCTGTCAAAAGAAGAAACCTCTTCAGGACAAAGCCAGGTTGGAGTGGTTCGTAACAGGTAACTTATTTTCGGAACAGCAAAACACATACGTATCAAGACAATCGCAACGTGTGATGAAAGATCTTTGAGGCGTTCATGAGCTGTAAGGAGAAGCTTAATTCTAGAAGTAATGGCCTCTGGAACTGCACCAAGAAAAATTGGAGAACCTAAAAGGTTGAAATCAGACGAGGAAAGTTCCTTGAGGCCAGGTAATACAGTACCGAAACGAGTGAAGTGTGTACGAGCCTCAAAGCTGCAGGGGAAAAATTCGCACTTTGAGGGATTCACCTCCAGACCCAGGTCTATAAGGCGCGGGATGAGGACCTCGAGATCCTGAAACACATCTCCCGGCTTACCCCCAATAATGCCATCGTCGAGATACCACACGTTCAAAGTTGATTTGAGGTCGATGATCACATTATGAATGGCCAAGCTAAAAACGAGTGGCCCAAGCGGATCCCCCTGCTGGGCTCCCACTTGTGAAAGAATTAGTTTATTGCCAAAAAAGAGATTAGAAGGAAATTTGTATACCTGATGAAGGAAGGGGTAGAGAGAAGGTATTTTTTCCTTAGCCTCACTCAATAGAACGTCTCTCTCCAAAGAGTTGAACGCGTTGCGAATGTCGAGCTTGAGCAAAATATTACCCTCGTTTTCAGGATTCATCACAAAAGCTCGCGTGGCGTGAATAGCCGCTTCACAGCCTAGGCGAGTGCCGAATCCCAATTGGTGCGGCTGCAAAAGGCTGGCCATACTTTCTTTGACAGCGCGGCAACCTAGTTTGGCGGTCAGACGGCGAAAAACAGTACCGACTGCGATAGGTCTCACGCTACCATCCTTCTTCGCTAATGCTAAAAGCGAGGCACCGTAAAGATATGGACATACTAAGGGGTTCAGCTGGCCACTGAGTAAAAAAATTACCAGCCTGGTTAAGCATCCTAAAAGGCGCTTTCCGTTCTCCCCAGCCGACAGTGAAGTCAATTCCTTAAGATGCCCCGGCCGGATCCCATCCAAGCCCGCCGCAGAACCACTATAAAAAGAACTAAGAGCCGATATTACGTCCTCTACAGTAACTGATACGGCAGACACTGACGTTTTCGGATCTGATGGAAAATTAAGTGAACATGAAGGACCCGGGTGTTTTAGCTTCAAAGCAGCCAGTGTGTCGGGGTCCTGCCGCGCGAAAGAATCATCCGACATCAAAAGGCGGACCGCCCCTCTCAAGTCACCCTCAAAAACCTTAGACTCTATATGCTTCCTAATGGAGCGAGACCTGGGATTCACCATAGCATTGTCGAATTCCTCAGTCTGACGGGGCCCAGATGAAAAGATATTTGCTTTAACTTTTGCTGTCATATTGCCAGGCAGCTCCTTAGCTGGCACTCTTAAAGCTGTATAAGCGAAAGAAAGAAGAACGCTCCACTCATCTACTCCGTTAGTAGAAATACACGAATCTATAATTTCGCAGAGCTTTCCAGCCGCCTGATTACGGGCACCTTTAGGGATGTGCCGGAGGACTGGTATACACCCCTTGAAAGAAGCGAGCTTCTCAAGGGAACTCTGGGCAGGTGGATGTGAAGGCGGACCCCGTCTCACCGATGAGGTGGAAGCTGAATTGACTGAAGAGACCTGGGAATCTGCGCCTGAATGCCGCGCATCTTTGTGCATGCGCCCGATAAGTACCTTTAACCCATGTGCGGAGAATGTACGCTCAGACTCAGGGCAGTGGGGGCAAACTAATTGCGTAGGCATTACATTCATACTGGAAATTTAAAGAATGTCACCGGTAAACAAAATATAAAATAAAATCATTAAAAAGTCAAATCATTAAATTACTTAATAATCATTAACATTCACCTTATTAAAATTACAAATATTAAGTCAAAATTTGTACGTATAATAATTATGCTGACCATTAATTAATTATTATATTTATAATATAATATATCAAACAAACGAAAATAAAATCGCTACAAAAATAAATTAGAACACATTCCACCAATAAATAATAAGTAGGTAATCACAACATTAACAACTGTTAACAAGGCCAATAAATGTCATAAATTATAATTAATACAAAACAAACTAGTACTGTTTATTCACTATTGAATAAATCGTTATATAAAAAAAAATCACTAGGTAGGTAGGTATCCTAGTAATAAAAAAATACAATGTTATGATTATTAAATTATAAATGAATATAAAATGGAACAAATTAGTAGGTAGTGGGCTGTAACGAAAAGTCTTACGCCGCCGTAAGACGAATTTATGTTCCTTGTATCGCACGCACTCATCCAACTACAGTTTAATATTTACGCGTGCCTCAGAACTGGTCCCGCCATCTGCAGAGCATTCTTGAAAGCGAAATGGTTCGCTCGAAACTTTTAATGGGAGATCAATGCAGTAGCAACCGCGCATTGATAGTGATGACTTAGTTTCTTGTCGAAATCAGAGATGGCGCCAAACATGAAAGTCTTCTAGGAAACTGTAAAAAAAAAACAAAAAACCTTCCTGGTTTTCACTTAATGCGCTAATTTCCCAACACTGATTTGTCGAAATATCCGATGCATGTAAATAACATGACAAGATGATTGATAACACTAAAACACAAATGCATTTGTCGGTAGTTTCACATTCCGTAAAGTAAAGTCGAATTACTCATTTTAGTTGCGGTTTTCTGGTAAAAATACGGATTATCACTTAATCCAATATAACCACTCGGGTACTAGTCACTTATTTAATTGAATTATATCCGCTTAAGTTGACTTAGGCTTGGTTTATTATTTAAAAATAAAAGAATAAAACACTACCCGCAGACGCGCGGGGAAAAAAAAACGTACGTTACGTTACGTAGATTCATATATATAATATAGGCAGGTACAATGACATAAGCTTATTTTAACTGTTATTCGTAAATTCTACCCAAATGCTGTTGTAATCATGTCTTGTTTCGAAATTTCGAAATTATATTAAATTTAATTTTTCTATAGCACTTTGAAAGTGAAAAACAAGTTTATTCTAACTACACTTCTTCCGACAAAAAATGGATGCTGTTTATGATGGATTGTCCATAGCAAACATAACACGTCCATATAAAAAGTTATATGATGATACAAATATGTACAGATGTAAAAATAAAAACTACTCGATAAGTTGGGAGAAAAGTGGCCTATATGCTGGCAGCATTGCCAAGCCGGATATGCCCAAAGTAGGCGCCAGTATTTCGATCACTCGTCGCCTGGACTATTATGATATTTATCTCGAACTCGTCTTCTTTAGAACTATAGTTATTAGAAAATGCTTGTAAAATGAAAATAAAATCAAATAGCTCGTAATAGTTTCACAATTGAACGGCTGCTGACTAAAATCTTAACTGGATTAGTATATTTTGACAAAGCTGTTTATTTAATTTAAGCATTATTTTAGACACATATATGCATATTACGCCGACTGGTAATTTATTTTACAATCGATAGCTACTACAAGTGGCAAATATGGATTAGGTAAAAGTGAACTAAATACTACAAGCATTGTTTAAATAATGTCTTACAATATAATATCTTACTTTCGTTCAATGACCAGATTCCAGGAATTGTCAGCATCCTACATTCATGCGTACATTAGTGTCTATATACACGTATTTCTATGTAGCGGTTTCTTTTCGTATAAACGTAACATTTCAGGAAACTTATCCTTTTTTAATAAAAAAAAGCTTATTATAAAGTCCGACATGATATAGAAGATAAAGATGCTTGGAATACTCCACTTCTGACAAGCTGTCACTCTGCCATCCATAAAATTTTATATTTGTAATACCTAAGTAGAAACATTGTAAACATCTATATAAAAAAAGGGCCCCGAGTTTTTTGCAGCTTCTTCTCGGTAGGCTCTATATATTTTGGAACGCGGCCGTAGAGTCTTTAAAGTACATTATAATGAAAAATTGACGTTCATAAGTGCGTCTTTGATGCCTAAATTGAATAAATGATTTTGACTTTGACAGCGGCTCGGAAAGCAGCATTGCTAATGCAGCCAGTTATTTATTGTAGTCAAATAATTGATAAAAAGTAGTAAAGTATTTCATGCGATACGTCAAGTGAGTTTGAATCTTGTATTCGTTCAGCGTAATAACTTATCAAAGCTTCACATAAGGTAAGCTACTATGATGATATCAAATTATAATATTTTCGTTCTAGTATGGAATATAATTTAATCCATTTGAATTTTAAATGTATTAAATTGAAATGGTTGAAACTTAAGGGTACTATATAAATCCAATAAAAATAATATATTCAATAAAAATCCGTGCATGACGATGAAATCAATTAACATTCAACAACATTTCAATATTTCAAATAACTATACAAAAAAATGTACATCTGAAATGAGAATCCCTTTTTTTAAAGTAGGATTGAAATTACAGTTAAAGTGCATCATCTATTATGCAGCTGAGTAATAAGCCAGCCTAAAGAAATTTATATTGTACAAAATAACGGTTCGTGCACAATAACCCTGGAGGCTTCAAGAGCCCGACACAAGCAATTATCCGCCTGTTTCACACCTGTTTCACAAACGCACCTCGTGCATGAATATGCAGACTATGTTTATCCCTACGTGGAGTTATGAAAGACACGTGTGGACATGCCCTTATGTCATGCTTCATTGTAGCGGTCGTATTTGAGAAGAAAGATCAGAATGTTTACGGTCACAATTCTTTATTATTCCGTTATGCACAGCTTGACATGACGTTCAAATACGAGAAGTATTCTGGTTATAATTGTTTTCTTAACTTAGTAACAGCTCGTGTACTGTTGCATCGCAGCAGAATATTTGGCATTGCGGTGGTATCAACCAAGACGGTATCTTGCAGAAGAGGCACACTACCTCGTACGTCGGATTTACTCACCTTGGAGCGCGAAGGCCATATTTTTCAGTTCAGTACAAAACTTTACCATTACGGATAAACTGAGCAACTTTGTAACACATTAGAATACAAAATTTCCTTTCCATAATTTTGTGATATACTTACTGCATTATATTATATATATATATATATATATATATACAAGCTGCGCCCCGCAGTTTCATCTGCGTGGTGATGGATGATGATGAAAGTAACATATGTGCCCCGGGATATAATCTTGCTAAATTAGATTACGATCCGTTCAATCGTTTAGGCGTTATAAGGCAACTAACATACCATGTGTAAAGATTATAAAAAAAATAGTTTTATATTTTTTTTATTACTGAAAAAATAATACCCTAAGTTACTCTTTATAACATCAGCTATCTGCCAGTGAAATCGGTGCCTTTAAAATCGGTCCAGCTATTTCAGAGATGAACCGAAACAAAAAGACAGACAAGCAGACATACATTGAAAAAATTCGTATTTCTGTTAGTACCGTATTAATTGTTATGAAAATTTGATAAATTTGAATTACAAACAGACGCTTCAATTTGATTTATCTCGATGTATATTGTATAGATTAAGTCGGTCATTCGCAGAAGTGTCCTACAACGTTGTAATTTGCTTTGAGTCACGCAATCGAGATATTTTTTTTCTTTATTATAATAGCTATGTTTGGATTTGCTTCGCAGCCGTTAGTCCTTTGAAAATCGTGAAACAAAATGTCGCATAGGTATATGACAAAACACAAGTCGAAGTTATAACGTAACCTCAAAAGATAGCATCTCTCAGAAGCTCGTCTCCAATTTGTGTAACGAAACCAATCCCAAGGTGAGCTATTCTCTTCCTTACTCGACGTCGCTGTATCCTGGAGCATATCGTTGCTTTACAATACTAATTGGCTATTTAATCTCTCTAAGGCATCTTTGGGTGCAGACAGGAGCGTAATACAGGCTATGTTTAAGGCACAAAGCATCTTCGCCAGGAGACTTGATGACTTTGCAGAGCTCTAAGGCTCCTGTGAGCAGAAAATTGTACAGGAACAAATTGGCTGTATTTTTGAACAATTTCAAACTACATATTGAACTATATTATTTATTCTGTTTTGTTTAGAATGTGAAGTAGAACTTTTTTAAACAAAATGTTTCTGATGCACGCAGTGTTGACTCACGGTGTTGAGAGGTCGTGCAGTATTGTGCTGGTCTTGGGATTTCACCACCTTGTCGGGATAATTATTAAAAATAATATTTATTAAATGCCAATTAATCAATTTAAATTTGTAAAATGTTACTTTATCTATATAAGGTTCAATCGATCATTGCTGGATTATCATAAAAAGCCACTACTAGGTAAACAATGGTCAGAATATTTACACAATATTTAGTTACATTATAATCAAATCTGCGTATTACATTATTTTACTCCGCACCCCTGTTAAGCTCGATATCTCTGCCTTTGGTAGAATTTTACATTGACAAAGACTTTAAGAGAACGTCAGGCTTATGGTGAGACTTATCGAAAAGGTAGTTCTTTATCTATACAATACATTTATAAGCCTACACCAGCTTCGATTTTTTGTTATACCTACATATAATAATGATCGGATGGTGTTGAACTCCTATCTCACACACTGATCTGTGATGTTATATAGTCGAAGGTATTATCTATTTCTAGCACTCATACATATATTTTTATTATAGCACACATCAAATAACGGCCGCGCGGACAGAAGCCAGAATCGTGTATTCTGGCTGGCTGTTAGGTGCTAAGCGACAGATTCTGAATCTGGAGCGAGCTAGGCAGGTTGGCATTGGAAAGTGCACCATCAGCAAGATTTGTATTTCCTTGTGATATTACTTTTACTATAAATCTATGTAATTGACCAAACTTAATTTAACTACTTAGGCTACTTCTACACTAAATGGTTTTTTAATACGTTATTAATCTCGCACTAGGATCCACTGTGTTGCTGTAGGCAAAAATACAAGCACCGATAACAAACATTCTTTTACGAATATTTGCTCTGTCCAGGGATCGAAACTAGGAACTCGCACTTCGAAGGCAGGTTCAACTAGATTTTTAGTATAGCATCATGAATCACTCTTAACATTTACTTTATATTAATTTACTTTACATTCTTCACAAACTTTTACATTTACAATAGTGTGATAGTTTATATCATTATATAGTCTTATTATATTCGACGGTATAACAGAGCTATAAATCTTACTGAAAGATATAATAATAAATATGAAAGGTTAAATTTCTTCTACGATTGTATTCCTTGTGGTATTGGCGATTGTAACAATAAAATACAAATCTTCTATCAGATTTCGACGCCGTTTTTGCAATTTTATTTTTCACAAGCAGTAGAAAATAGTTGGTAGAATGTTTGATTGGGACATAAGTCTGTCTATTTAATATAGAGAAAAAGGGTATCTTTTATCTATTGATTTATATATTAGGAATTCGTTTGAAATCCTTAATGTCAATATGGCGGATGTCCTAAAAAAATATTGTGCTGTACAGTAACAATACTGGACAAGAAATTTTATTTTCCTAAGAAAACTTTTGTTTGTAGTCTACCTAAAACTGTAAACGGTGATTAAATATAAAGACTTATGTAGATAAAAAGACAAAAAATAAAAACAAAGCAAGTGCGGGTTCGAGGATGAGGATTGGAAAAAAACAATTTAATGTCATACAAATATATCGTGTATTTCTGCAGTTCCGGTCTGATTTTAACATATTTAATTTGATTGTCTACGTTCAAATCAAACAAGTTTTTATTATAAATAGTTGTTTTGTGATATATAGGAAAAACCTATATCCACATTTCTTTAAAGAATAATAATGAAAAATGTTATACTCAATTTTAGTTCATCATGAATCAACAAAATAATAGGTTTATACATATCAGATCATCATAAGGTGGCAATTAGTGCAGCTTACGTCTGCACTAATGGCCATTCCTTCTTGATTCCATCTTTGCTTTCCATCATCCGAGAGGGAGTTACTTTGATGAACCACTATAAAAAAAGTATTACATGCATGTTCACTGAAATTCACAAAATACTTCTACTAATTTTGAATTATTTTACTCACAAGCCAACAAAGCAGATTACTTGGTAGTAAAGATAGTAAAAATGAATATGAAATACAATCAACGACAGTTGGTACAACCAAACAAAATGAAAATTACTACAAGGGGTATTCTACAGAATATTCTACAGACATAATGTAGGTTTGTCAAAACCTGTTTCTCTCCAGATCACTTACTACGGCTACAATATTCTCTGGTAATCATATTTTACTAATATTTATAAATTGAGGGTAGAACATTAACAATGTTTATGTGAGGTAGTACTTCGTTAGTACTTGTATAGTAATCTTTATTGTATCTTATGTCGTAAAACAAAGTACCCCAAATTTGCCGTCGAAAATCTTCTCTTATCTAAGGTTAATCGAATTTTATCCGGCCTATATATCAACTTTCTAAAAATTTATAAAAAATATAATGTCGGCAAATTTATCAAGGCTTTATCAAGGCAAAACTTCACCTCTGAGGTGAATCTATCATCCTATAATCGATTGTTCGCTGAACGATGAATTATTCTCTGGAAAATGTATACTTAACAGTCTTGATGCTGCCAATGCTTCACGCGGTTCAGTCTTCAATATCGTATTGAAAATTGGTAGTTTTATAAGAATAGGGTCACTTCAGCATGCTACTTGAAAAGACTAAAACTGTGCATTCGTTTTAGTCTTTTCAAGCTTTCTGTTCTAGCGTTTTTCTATGTGATCGAATAAGAAACGAGGAGAGACACGACATAGCCCAGAGTATTTGCCATTTGAAGTGGCAGTAGACAGGACATATTGCATGCAGAACGGAAGGTTCTAGAGTGGAGACCATGGACCGGCAATTGCAGCTCGTCCACTGACCAGGTGGACAGACGACCTAATAAAGATCGCAGAATGGCATTGGACGCAGGTTGCTTCTAACCAGTCTTTTTTGAATAGTATGATCCCTCAGACATACTCCCTGGGCTATGTTCACAATTCCAAAAGGACAAGTACCTATATATATATTTATATAATAACTGTTATAAATGTATTATATTCTGCTAACTTATAATTGAACACCATTAAAAAACTGGAGAATTTAAACGAAACTTTTTTTTATCTTGTTCGGGCCCATTATATTTACACTATTACAGCTACTACAGTCCTACCTCTTTCAATAGTTGATTTAATTTCTTTATTATGACGTTAGTATAGCAATATAATTATATAAGTTATATATTATACAGGTATAATTTATACTTGTATAATAAACAACTCAAACACAATAAATAATACATATTATTCCAGGAAAAAAATACCGATGATTAGGTTATATACCTGGTTCAGGAGAAAGCTTAGCCGATATACAGACAAAGGGACGTGAAAAGCGACTTTTTTTATACTACGTAAGGTATATAATGAAACAAACTAAACTTGTTATCGTGAATAAACTAATTTGAAATAACATTTTTTTTATCATCGATTTATATTATACTGAAACAGTCTTTAATATTATTAACGTTTCTAATTTTGCATTATATCCGAAAAGCTGGAATTGCTATTTTATAACACTGCAAGATTAAACGTCCTTTCAAAGCATGTTACTTTGATATTTGCTTCACCTTGCAGCTAAAGTTGCGGTTAGCAAGCTGCGCTTAAGCAGGTTTGATTATAATTTGATGTTATATCAACAAGCTTATGTTCAACTCAATTACTCTAGCGTGGTGTGTCTGACGGAAAAGTATTTGTTTTTTTTTAATTCTAAAAATGTCAAAATAATATAGACTATTATTTGCAACACTAAACATAATTTAAACTCTACAATTAAATGAAACACTACAACTGATTGAAACACACTGTGGAATCGCTACAAAACGTTTCAAATAATTATTATATGGTACTGAACAATAATTTTTATATGGTAGCGAATATTATATTATCTTGTAATACTTGTGCCTTAAGCTAGAAAAGCATCACTTTAAACACGATATCGGTATTTATGCGAGATTTCGTGCGAATTTCGAAAAATGCTTTGTAGGGGTATTAGTGTTGAAAGCGCCAAATCCTTTAGTAGCGGAGTTGGCGAGATATAACGTTGCTAATGTTAATTTTAATTAATTTCTGTGGTTTCTTTCAGTAACAATAAATATTTTCTTTATATTTAGTAAAGGTATAAAGATCAACGATTATTTTAATAGATAATTGCATTTTATTTATCCTTCCACATATTCTGTTGCACATTACACACTAACACAGTAATGCATGAACACTGTTGCTAAAGATGGCTGCTTGCACAGGAGGCTAATCAACTAGTAAGTCGGCCTTCCTAGCCTCTTGATTTTTACATCCTGACGACAGAGGTCTTCTTTAATTGTAAATATTCTAATATAAAAATACAACATAAGTAGTAATATTTAACTTTTATATATTACCCGCAAAGCACTCACGTTAAGGATTGAATACGTCGACCCGGTTTTCGAGCATGTCCGATGCTCATCTTCAGGGCGAGTGCGCCGTGGCGTCTGCGAGCTCCCGGCGGGCACTGCGGAGCTCAGCGCGTGCGGTTCGGCGCGACACCGGCGGCAAGCCGCATAAGTTCCAACTAAATTTATTATTGAAAAACTTTCCTACACCAAG